>JBBPBX010002121.1:2043-38879 GCA_038048925.1 Garcialebias charrua | reverse complement strand
TCCTTGTTGCTCAGAAGAACTCGATACACAAACCTGACAGTTTGGTTTCTCTGCAGATTCAGTCTCTTAGGGTTGTTTTATTTTTATCTGTTCGCATTAAAATTAAATCATAAAAAGAAAAATAATCTTGTTTTTTTTTTTTCGTTGATTGATGGTCATGAGAAAATAACTTCTGGGCTTTTCAGCAAAACGAGAAGCAACAGAAGAATTATCATCATTATTATTATTTATTGTTATTTTCTTCTTCCTATACTTATAATAATAATAATAATAATAATAATAATAATAATAATAATAATAATAATAATAATAATAATAATAATAATAATAATAATAATAATAATAAATAATCCAGTTTTTTTTGTTAAAATTTGACTTCAAGGGCCAGGGCTGAGGGTAAAAAGGGCCATTTTTGGCTTGTGGGCCTTCAGTTTGAGCCTTGTGAGCCCAAATATTACAAAGTGTGATATTAATGTTAAACATCGACATGAATCCAAAAGCCTCCACAGTCACAATACTATTTTTTATTTAAGTATGTTTTTATATTTTAATTTGTAATAAATGTGGCATATTAATGAACTATGACTGGGTGATTTTTAACTCTTTCTTCTTCACCGTTTGTTTTTACATGAGGTGTTTTGTCAATATTACTATTAATATTTAATTACAGTATTATTATTTTCTTTTACACTTTTCATCAAATAAAATTGAGATTATTATTATTTGCTGCTGGTTTATGTGGAGCTTTAATCAGATTTGGTGACTCGCTGAGAGAATAAACAAAGAAATGATTATTTTCTTGGACTCTGGGCCCTCTGCTCTGTTTTTACAGCAGAACGAGACGAGACGGGTTTGAAAAAGTGAGCAGAACCAGAGGATGGAGGAAACAGGCAGGGGGGATGAGAAGAGGGAGTAATGAAGCGAGAAAATGGCAGAGGGACTGAGACATATGGCGGCTGGTGGTTTGCAGACTTTTCCGCCTGGTGGCTGACAGCTCGCTTCATCCCCAGAACAACAAAAGAACCAGAACCACACGGACACGACTCGAGTGATGCTGCACGACAGATTAATAACATCTTATGCTGTGTTCATGATCCCAACGCTCATCCCAGATCAACAGGATTACCCAGAGATCCCTGCAGGACGAGGTCGGCTTCAAACGAGTCGCGACTGGAAATATAGGAAAGGAAGCTGACGTCACCGAGGTGTCCCTCACCTGAACACTGAGCGCTTATTACACCTTTAGTACACAGTTATTACTATGATCTACATAGTTTTACTGAAATCATGTTCTTTTAAGAACTAACTTTAAGTTTTTGCAATGAAAATTGAATTAAAAACACATTTCAGTAATAATAATAATGATAATAATAATTTTTTATTATAATAAATGTTATAAACATAAAGTATTTAATTAATCAAAGTGAAAAGACTGTTGGAATTTTTTTTTTGCAACCAGTTATTTTCTTTTAGCTTTTAAAAATTGTTTTTAACAATCACTGCTTGAGCGGGGTGGGGTCGGTGTCCACGGCTGTCCTCTAAACAGAGACACGTTATTTTATTTCTTTGTTCAATTTTGTTTTTGTTTTTTATTTTTGCTGTGTATACAAAAACACAAATATTGAACAAATAAAGAAGAAAATTCAATAATAATAATAATAATAATAATAATAATAAAGTGATGATTAATTAAACAAGATAAAATACAAAAACTCCATTATAAACATGAAATAAAATCAAACTAATAAAACCGAATAGAAAATCTAAAATATATTATTTGTTGTTTTTAATTAGGTAAAAAAAATTGGTGAAAGCTAAGAGTTTTTCTGTCATTTAAAGACTAAAAACTAATAATAATTATTTTGTTTCAGGTTTATTCTGTTTTCATTCATTTTTAGTAACATGTATTTTGATAATTTAAATTTGCTAAATTAATTTTCTGTCAGCCATATATATAAAAAAAAACACCTTAAAGAAAGTATTTATTCCTGTTTAAATTAAATTAAATGTGGTAATAATTCGTCTTTATTTGTTTTTAAAAGCACAATAATAAAATACTATAAAACAATAAAATGAGCATATTTTTCTCCTGTTAATAACGTTTTTAAACTTCAGAGTTTTATTAATCAATTTATTGTCAGAAGTTATTTTTATTTTTTACATAAAAAATAAAAATCGTTTTGTTTTAAATCCCTGCGAGCAGCTGGAGAGAATCGACACAAAGAAAGAAAGTTTCCTGCAGGGCGAACCTGAAAGAGGAAACAACGAACAGAACCCTGCTTCAAGAACCCGACCAGAACCAAAGACTGGACCAGATTTAAAAAGAATCGGACCAGAACCAAAGAACGAATCACTTGATCACAACGAATGAACGAGTTTTATCTCCTATTATTAATGATCTGATCATAAATCAATTTATATATCTGCAGAATTATATATTAAATTCAACAGAGTTTTTTTTATTCCTCGTTTTAAAAACGTATTTAATGAAATATAAAATAAAAGGAACGTGTTTTGGACCTGGTCGACTCTGAAGACAAAGACTTTCAGTTCTGCAGCTGCTTTGACGTGACGACTCATTTACACTCCTGACAGGTTTCAGTGTGTGTGCGTGTGCGTGTGTGTGTGTGTGTGTGTGTGTGTGTGTGTTGCTGCAGATGAATATGAAAATATCTGCAGCAGTGAGTCGTTTCATGTTTCGCTGCAGAAACTTGGAGGATTTCATGTTAATTGTCGCTTGTCTTTAATGAGTAGAGTCTAAAATAATTCTGTTTTTGTTTTAGTCCCCCCACTCCTCATCTCTGTGTTTTTTAATTGGCATATAGGGAGGCTTGTTTGTTTTTGTTGTCTGCTGTTTCTTAAATGTGTGTGTTCGTGCTCATGTGGCCCCCGGTGTCCCAACAAGCACTGCGGTAGGTGTTGGGAGGCGCTTTATCTGGCAACAAACACACCACAACAAAATACACGACGAGGCAACACAACCTGACACACAACCTGTTACAAAGACGTGCACACACGCTGCTACACACCGAACGCACGCTCCAGTTGCTTCTCGCGTGGCGCCATCTCGTGGTCATGCGAGACACAGCAGACACCTGTGGAAACACGTGCACGACTTTTATCTGAAAAAAAAAAAAAGTTACACGAATCAGAATGTTGTGGAAGCCCATTTCCGCCAGTCTATCTAAAAAAAAGAAGCAAAAATTATCTCAAAATTTTGAGATAGGCCTACTATGTCAAAACTTTGAGAAAGTATCTCAAAATTTTGACATAGTATCTCAAAATTTTGAGATAGTATAGTATCTCAAAATTTGGACATAGTATCTCAAAATCTTGAGATACTATGTCAAAATTTTGTTGCCAGATAGTATCTCAAATTTTTGAGATACTATGTCAAAAATTTGAGAAAGTATCTAAAAATGTTAGATACTATGTCAAAATTTTGAGAAAGTATCTCAAAATTTTGACATAGTATCTCAAAATTTTTATAGTATCTCAAAATTTTGAGATACTATGTCAAAATTTTGAGAAATTATCTCAAAATTTTGAGATAGTATATTATATCAAAATTTTGAGATACTATGTCAAAATTTTGAGAAAGTATCTAAAAATTTTGACGTAGTATCTCAAAATTTTGAGATAGTATAGTGTCTCAAATTTTTTTGAGATAGGTCAAAATTTTGAGAAAGTATCTAAAAATTTTGACATAGTATCTCAAAATTTTGAGATAGTATAGTATTTCAAAATTTTGAGATACCATGTCAACATTTTGAGAAAGTATCTAAAAATGTTGAGATACTATGTCAAAATTTTGATATAGTATCTAAAATTTTTGAGAAAGCATCTCAAAATGTTGAGATACTATGTCAAAACTTTGAGATACTATGTCAAAATTTTGAGATACTTTCTCAAAATTTTGACATAGTATCTCAACATTTTGAGATACTTTCTCAAAAATTTTAGATACTATATCAAAATTTTGACATAGTATCTCAACATTTTTAGATACTTTCTCAAAATGTTGACATAGTATCTCAACATTTTGAGATACTATGTCAAAATTTTGACATTGTATCTCAACATTTTGAGATAGTATAGTATCTCAAAATTTTGACATAGTATCTCAAAATCTTGAGATACTATGTCAAAATTTTGTTGCCAGATAGTATCTCAAATTTTTGAGATACTATGTCAAAAATTTGAGAAAGTATCTAAAAACGTTAGATACTATGTCAAAATTTTGAGAAAGTATCTCAAAATTTTGACATAGTATCTCAAAATTTTTATAGTATCTCAAAATTTTGAGATACTATGTCAAAATTTTGAGAAAGTATCTCAAAATTTTGAGATAGTATATTATATCAAAATTTTGAGATACTATGTCAAAATTTTGAGAAAGTATCTAAAAATGTTGAGATACTATGTCAAAATTTTGACATAGTATCTCAAATTTTTGAGATACTATACTATCTCAAAATCTTGAGATACTATGTCAAAATTTTGACATAGTATCTCAAAATTTTGAGATACTTTCTCAAATTTTTTGACATAGTATCTCAAAATTTTGAGATAGTACTGTATCTCAAAATTTTGACGTAGTATCTCAAAATTTTGAGATAGTATAGTATCTCAAATTTTTTTGAGATAGGTCAAAATTTTGAGAAAGTATCTAAAAATTTTGACATAGTATCTCAAAATTTTGAGATAGTATAGTATCTCAAAATTTTGAGATACTATGTCAACATTTTGAGAAAGTATCTAAAAATGTTGAGATACTATGTCAAAATTTTGAGATACTTTCTCAAAATTTTGACATAGTATCTCAACATTTTTAGATCCTTTCTCAAAAATTTTAGATACTATATCAAAATTTTGACATAGTATCTCAACATTTTGAAATACAGTATCTCAAAATTTTGAGATCATTTTTGCTATTTATTTTTTTATAGACTGGCGGAAATGGGCTTCCACAGAATATTGTGTTTTTTGCATCGTGGTCTTAAAAGCAAAAAGGTAGACGCCACTGTTTCTGTCTGTGACCGCGCTCATCTGTCTGTTAGCAAAATATCTCATCAACCACAGGACCAAGAATAGTGAAATTATCCAAATTTAAATATTTAATATTCATCTACAAGTCTTTAAATTTTGGAGTCATCCTGATTTAAAATGGCTGCCACAGCTAACAGAAAATCCAAAACACACATTGTCTACAACTCAGTCAGATTTTTCAGGTGAGGAGGTAAATCTGGGCGTGGTAGTAGCTGAGAGTCATCCGCAAGAGTGTGACATGTTATAATACATTAACATTCGCACAGTCAAGTTTAAAATAAAACAACTTTATCTCAACATGAGATTATCTAAAACTCTGCCATGAAAGAATGGCGGGTGATAAGCATTCCTTTATTGCGTTTTAGGCTTTTATTTTGAAAGCTATATTAGGATGGAGAAGCTTGTGTGGGCTGTTAACTCTGACTAGGGGTACAAATCTCTCAGTGTCTGGAGAATCGATTCGATTCCGATTTTTGGTGTCACGATTCAATGCAAAATCGATTTTTCGATTCAGAAATGATTTTTCTATTAAAATGGTCATAAATTTAGTTTAAGTTTTGTAACTGACAAGCTGAAAAGAATAAACAACAATGTAAACAAATGGAACATTTATTCAAAACAATAATTTTAGGTTCCTTATCGTATCAAATTTTTTGCATCGTTTGATATTTATACTAAAATAGGAACACATTATAGAGGAATGCATTAAATTCTGTAACTTAAATTACCAGTACAGTATTAGGTTAGCTTTTGGGCTTTTTGCTTTTCTACTTATCTAGATTATTGTTTGAATTGATTGTTTGTATTTGTTTTGTTTATGAAAAAAGGGGCAGATAAAATAAGATTTCTTCTTCTTTCTGCCACCTTTCATTTTATGTATTCTTTCATATACCATACCAGCTTTATTTATAGAGCACTTTAAACACCTACAGGACCAAAGTGCTGTACACACAACAAAACAATCACAATCAGGTAATAAAATGATTAAAATAAATAAGAGTCACATAATAAAAGTTGAGGAATCATACAATCAGATAAAACAAGCGACTAAAATTATTAAAAGTCAACATCGCAGATGGTGTCATAGGCCAGGGAGAAGAGATGGGTTTTAAGAAGAGATTTAAAAACAGACAGGGAAGAGGCCTGTCTGATGTTCATTGAAGGTTGTTCCACAGTTTAGGAGCTGCCACAGCAAAAGCACGGTCTACTCTGAGCTTGCGTTTTGTCTTTGGGACACTCAGGAGCAGCTGATCACATGACCTATGAGATATGGTTTTCTTTTCTTTATCTTTAGGGTTTTAATGCAAAATTAATTAAAAAAATCGATTTTGGGGGCTTTTAGAATCAATTCTGAATCGCCAGGACTAAGAATCTAGATTCTTTTTTTTTTTTTTTTTTATCGATTTTTTTTCCCCTGCACCCCTAAATCTGACCGTGTCAGGATTTGTGTATTTGGGTGGTTTTATTAATATAAATAACTGGATTTCTGTGTTTAACTCTTCTTGTGTTTTTATTTCCTGTTCAGCTCACCTGCGTCAACTGGCCACGCCCACTATCACCTGTCACCACTCAGCATTCATCACAGGTTCTGTCCTCTCTTGGTCCACCTCAACTCGCTCCTCTGGATGTGGAGGAGCAGCGGTTCTACTCTTGAGACTCTCCTGACTGAACTTCTCACCCTATTTCTTAGAGCTACCCTGTGGAGGAAACTCGGTTCAACCGCCTGTGTCTACAATCTCATTCTTTCTGTCACTATCCAGAGTTCATGACCATAGGTGAGGGTAGAAATGTAGACGACGGTAAACAAAGAGCTTAGTTCAGCTTCCTCTTCATCACAACGGACTGGCACAGAGTTCACAATACTGCAGATGCTGCTGCAGCAATCTGTCTGTCAATCTCACGCTCCATACTTCCCTCACTCATGAATAAAACCAAGAGATACTTGAACTCCTCCACTTGAGGCACAAATCCACACTCAACCCAGTGAGCACAATCCACCCTTTTCCAACTTAGGACCATGGCCTCAGATTTGCAGGTGCTGATCCTCATGCCCGCTCCAGTGAGAGTTGAAGATCACGGCACGATGACGCCAACAGGACCACATCATCTGCAAAGAGCAGCGATGGAATCCTGAGGCCAGTGAACCGGACTCCCTCTGATCCCTGGCTGCACCGAGAAATTCTCTCCATAAAAGTTATGGACAGAATCAGTAACAACGGGCAGCCCTGACGGAGTTCAACTCCCACCCTGAAGGGGTCTGACTTACTGCCGCCAATGCAAACTAAACTCTTAACAGCATAGGAACCTTGGGGCAGCTGTGGCTGAGTGGTTAGAGCAGTGTCCTCCAATGCAAGAGTTGGGGGTTCTACTCCACCAGGAATAACATGCTGAAGTGTCCCTGGGCAAGACACTGAACCCCTTATTGCCTCCGATGTGTGTCCCATCTGTGTATGAATGTGATAAAGCACTGATTATTCCTGTATAGATATAGTAGAGTGCTGTAGGAATGGGTAAATGAGGGCACAGAGTACCGGTATCTTGATCAGATAGAAAAGGGCTACATTTGTTTACCATTTACCAAACAACCCACAGCAGTGGGCCCCCAATCCCATACTTGCGGAGCAACCCCCACACAGAGTATCCCAAAGAACATGGTCCACCATCTTATAATAATATAAATAATAATAAACTTTATTTGTATAGCACCTTCCACAATGCCTTGCATTGACCAAGGTGCTTAACAGGATAAAAAGAAGAATAAACGGGAACAATAGATCAATGAAAATAGAATAAGAAACCACAGCGATAAAAGAAGGCAATGGAAATAAAAAATGCTACATACTAAAATAACACAAGTAATAAAAGTTACACACAGAAAGCTTTTTTGAACAAGTGGAAATAAAAATGCAATTGAAATAAAGATGCTACATACTAAAATACAAAATAATAAAAGTTACACACTGAAAGCTTTTTTGAACAAGTGGGTCTTCAGTTTGGTTTTGAACAGAGTCAGATCAGAGGTGGCACGCAGCTCAAGGGGGAGGCTGTTCCAGGCTTTTGGGCCGGCAACAGAAAATGACCGGTCTCCCCATTGCTTGTACCTCGAGCGAGGCACCTCCAGCAGGTGTTGACTGGCAGATCGTAAGTCCCTGCCAGGCTGATGGACTTTCAGAAGTTCTGAGATGTAGAGGGGAGCAAGTCCATTCAGAGCTTTGAAAACAAACAGCAGCAACTTGAACTGTATCCTGAACTGAACTGGGAGCCAGTGTAGAGAGGACAGGACAGGAGTGATGTGTTCATATTTTCGTGTGTTGGTCAAAAAGCGCGCGGCAGAGTTCTGTACAAGCTGTAAACGGGAGATGGAGGATTGATTAATGCCAAGATACAAAGCATTACAATAGTCAAGTCTGGAGGTCACAAAGGCATGGATGGCCTTCTCCAGATCACCACGACTAAGAAATGACTTGACTTTGGAGAGCAGACGGAGTTGGAAAAAGCTGGTCTTGACAACAGAACTGATCTGTTTATCAAACTTTAAATTGGAGTCAAGCTGCACTCCAAGATTTCTGACCACCGAGTTGAAGTGGGGGAGGGGAAAACCAACACTGGGACTGGGAAGGATGTTGCTGGTGTCATCAGGTGCACCAAACAAAATGCATTCAGTTTTATCTGTGTTTAGGTGGAGGAAGTTTTGAGAGAGCCAGTGCTTAATGTCATTTAAGCAGTTGACAAGAGTGTTTGAACTGAGTGAGGGGTTGGGAGTGACTGGCAGATAGATTTGTAAATCGTCTGCATACATGTGAAAAGACAGGTTATGACGTGCAATGATTGATCCTAATGGCAGCATGTAAAGAGAGAAGAGGACTGGCCCTAGAATAGATCCCTGTGGTACGCCAGAGGTCAGAGGGGTTGATGAAGAGGAGGACAGATCGCCTATCATGACAGAAAAAGTTCTCCCAGACAGGTAAGATTTGAACCACTCAAGCACAGCTCCCTGGAGGCCAACCTGCTGAGACAAGCGGTTGATTAGTACCTGATGGTCGACGGTGTCAAAAGCTGCTGAGAGGTCTAACATCACCAGCAGAGCAGGGTTTTTTGCATCCAGAGACAGAAGAATGTCATTCTGTACTTTGAGCAGTGCAGATTCAGTGCTGTGACGAGCTCGAAAACCTGACTGAAATTTTTCAAACAGGTTGTTGAGTTCTAGAAAAGATTGAAGTTGAATAAAAACAATCTTTTCTAGGACCTTTGATAGAAATGACAGATGGGAAACTGGCCTGAAATTAGAGAGAGCTGTAGGATCTAGGCCTGGTTTTTTTAGAAGAGGCCTGACCACAGCATGTTTGAAAGCAGATGGCACAAAACCTGAAGTTAGACAGCTGTTGATAAATGACAAAACACAAGGACCAATTACATCAAAGCATTGTTTGAACATTTTAGAGGGAATGATGTCCAGAGAACAGTTTGTTGGTTTCATCTGCTGAACCACCTTGGTGAGTTGAGGCAGTGAGACGAGATCAAACTGGTCAAAAACAGCAGTGGTTATTGTAGAGGTACATGACAGGATGGTGTTGGATGAACTGACAATGTTCTGTCTGATAGAGTCTATTTTGTTGACAAAATAGCTCTGAAAGTCATCACAGGTAGACTATCTTAACCAATTCCACAAAACACATTTAGACTGGATGGACAAAATTCCATGGCCCCTCGAGGACTCTAATGAGGGTGAAGAGCTGGTCCAGTGTTCTATGGTCAGGACAGAATCAATCATTGATCTACGACCTGGGGCGTCCTGGTGCCAAGTGCACTTATAGACTCCCTTATGTTCGAACATGGCATTTGTGATGGACAAACTATGACTAGCACAGAAGTCCAACAACAGAACGCCGCTCGGGTTCAGATCAGAGAGGCCAGTCCTCACAATCCCACCCCTCCAGGTCACAGTGTCATTACCCACATGGACATTGAAGTCCCCCAGCAGATTAAAGGAGTCTCCAGATGGAGCACCATCCAGCACTGCACACCAAGAACTCCGAGAAACCCAGATACTCTGAACTGCCGTTCAGCGCACAGACAATCATCAGAGCCTGTCCCCCCACCCTTCCACCTGAAAGCGCAGGGAAGCTACCTTCTCATCTACCAGGGAAAACTCCAACACACAGGCACCAAGTCGGGGGCTAAGAGTAGACCCACACCAGCTCGTTGCCTCTCCCCGTGGACGACTCCAAAGTGGAATAAGATTCAGACCCTCTCAAGGAGATCGGTTCCAGAGCCCATGCTGTGCGTTGAGGTGAGTCCAACTATATCTTGTCGGTACCTCTCAACCTCATGCACAAACTCAGGCTCCTTCCCCACCAGAGAGGTTACATTCCATGTCCCAAGAACCAGCTTTGATAAGCCAGGGTCAGAGCGCCAAGGCCCCCGCCTTCGGCCACTGCCCATGGAGTCATGCACCCGACTCATATGGCTCCTCCTGCAAGCAGCTTCGGGTGTTATCAGTCCATTAAATGGCCGTTATTAGTTGTTATCATCCCCATATGTAGCGGTGAAACTGTCCCACCTACCTAGTAGGTTTAAAGGTACATTATTATCATTATTATCAATGATAATAGGCAGCGTCTCGCTGGGGTAAAACAGGAAATGTCTTTTATTTTCAGCTTATACAGTATAACCCTTTTCCTAAACCTAACCTTACACCTGACCCAGAGGACCAACCCTAAACTTAACCCCCTTACCCTTATGCCTAAACCTAACGCCAGACCCTTTACTCTAAACCTAACCGTGAAGCTATTATGCGCGCTAGCAAAGCTAAAAACGGAGCCTATTATCATCGCTACCAATGATGTACCTTTAAACCTACTAGGAGGTACAGGAGGGGAAGTTTGACCACTACATATGGGGATGATAACAACTAATAGCGGCCATTTAATGGTTGATAACGTTCGAAGCGGGTGCTCCTGCTGGTGATGGGTCCACGGAAGGCAAACCTATGTCACTTGTTTGGGCTGAGCCCAACTGGGCCCCATGGGTACAGACCTGGTCACCAGGTGCCTGGCTCCAAGGTTGGGCCCCCGTAAGCCAAGTCTGGGCAAGGGACACTGAGCTCCTTGCTTTTTTTTTTTGTCCATATGTGTCTTCAAAATCGCGGCCTGCCACCTACCAGTCTGCCCTGGAAGAGCCTACCAGGGACAATTATAACTGTCCCAACAGCTCCTGGGACCAATCAGGTGCACAAACTCCACCACCACGATAAGGTGGCGATTAAGGAGACAGATGAGATTATTAAAGTTTCACAGAGCATTCAGTAGCTCTTAGAGTAAATAAAAATAATATACAATATAGAATAAACACCAAAACTCAATCTTTTAGAGGAAAATGAAGTTTTATTATTTATGAAGCTTTTTACTCCAGAAGCAGAAAAACAGAAAAATGTTGTCGTGTTTGGGATAAACTGGACCACAGGCTCTAATGTTGAGCTCACACAGGGTTCTGTTGGTTCTTGATCCACTTCTTTCCCCACGTCCACCTCTGGAGTTCAACATTCTTATAGGCCCGCTTTCATGGTCGAGGGCAATCCTGCCTGTTTGTTCATCTGTTAACAAAAGTCCTCAGACGACAGATTTTAACTAAACTGAAAGAAAGAAAAAATCTGTTTCTACAGCTGATTCAAGATGGCCGCCACAGCTAACTGACATACACAAAGAAATGACTGACTCAGTCAGATTTACAGATATTGAGGTAAAATTAGGTGTGGTAGTAACTGAGAGTCATATCTAAAACGTACTCTGGTCACAAACTAAAAGGCTGTTTTCAAGTTTGGACCAAAATGGCTACGACTCCATCATCACCAGTTCAAAGTGCACGAGAGGCGGCGACTCCTTCAAGGAAGGCCAGGCCTTTGGTTCTCATGACGTCGTTGAATTTGTTTTATTTTATCCAGACAACAAGACTTATACTAAAAAAAACGCGAGATTCATTTAAAATAATACATTAAAGCACGAGGAAGTACAACTAAACAAACAACAAGTAAATAAAATGATAAAACAATCAATAAATGAAACAAATAAATAAATGTTTTGTTGAAGTAGCACCCAGATAAGCAACAGTTCTTCACAGCAACCTTTAATCTTCAAACACGACAGAACTGAACTGACCCTGGATCAGTCGTCCAGTGTTTTTATTCACAGAAAACTAAAAAAATAATTAAATAAATTATTATTATCATTAAAGAAATCAACAAACTCAACTCTTGTCCACAGGAAGCCACTTTGAAGCGTGCAGGAGAAACTCCAGCTGTTTGTGACACTAAATATCATAAAAAAAAAAAAAAAGTAATTCTTTTTATTTTACGTCTAAAGCACATCTTGAGTATTCACGTCTCCAGGAGTTTTTTTCTTTTCTTCATTTTTTTACATTTTAGGCATGGCTTCATCTGAAGTTTAAAAATAAAATAAATAAAAAAGAATACAAATGAGACAAAACATAATTAATTTAAATTAACATACTGTACATTGTACGTCATCTGTCTGTTTTCCATTTTTCTGCAGAACATATTTTAAAAACTGATTTGGAATCAGTAAATTATTTACTGTAAAAGCAGCCAGTGTGACACAAAGTAAAAAAAAAGAAAAGATAAGAGACCTAATTTACCAGTTTATGGGAGATCACGTCTAACTAGAGACAGAACTGGAAGCCTGAAGTTGAAGCCAGGCAAGACACGCCCCCTTGTGGCAGGCTTCAGTTCAGTTTTTAAGCCCCGCCCCTCCATGTAAACAAATGGGACATTTTCTTGATAAAAAAGTTAAAAATACAGTTCAGATCATTTTGTTCAGAAGCTGATTTTAGTTAGTTCAAATATGTGTTTTAAAGTAAAAAGTTAGACTGAATTCTATTTTTGAGGCATAAAGAAAAAGGTGACGTGTGATTGACAGCTGGTCGGTGAGTTTAGGCGGTTCTTTCATATCGAGGGTTCAGAGCAGACTCTGGCTCAAAAAATACATTACAGGTAGTCCCCGACTTACGAGCGCTCTTACATACGAGGTCCCGGACTTACGAGCAGTACATTTGTAAAAAATACAGCACTTTTTTGTGTTTTTAGATGAAAGTGTGTTAGCTAACCGTTTGGAAACACGTTTCTGAGCATGTTCATGAACTAGTATGAACATTTTTGATGAAAAACGAGTGTTCGTAGTAGCGCTAGCTTAAATGTTCCAACTTACGAGCAAAATTCCGGACTTACGAGAACACGTGTTTCTTGTTCCGACGTACGAATTTTCGTCTTACGAGCGACTCGCAGGTACGGAACTCGCTCGTAAGTCGGGGACTACCTGTATTTCAGTTCCCCAACATAAAACAATCATTTTAGCTTCAAATCTTAATAAAAGGTGGAAACGGTTCATCCATTTTAATCAATGGGCTTCTTTAAAACCTCTCCCAGTTTCTACTGGACCAGAACAGGTCTCCCTCGCAGACACGTCCGTCACAGGGTGGACGCAGAGACGGACCTAATGAGGACAAGGGATGCAGACTGGCCAATGTGGAATGTTCCTGCTGGGAGGAGAAGGAGACGCCTGTCCTACAGATCAGGGACTTCAGCTTTTTAGAAAAACAGATTTTGGTGGAATAAAAACGTGTTTCATACGGTTCCTGTACAGAAAGTGTCAACTCAACACCTGTTTGTTCCAGGTTTTTATCCATTTGATTGATAACACCCTAAACATGGACCATCCTCAGAGCTGCAGACCCTCTCTTCAAGTGTCCACGGCTTTGAGGACATGACTTATAGACCATGTTATAGACAATGTTATAGACAATGTTCAGACAGTCCTCAGAGCTCACCAGCTTTGGGGCCCCTCAAAGGGGGCTGGAAAGCGCTATATAAGTAAGCTCCATTTACCATTTATCCTCTCATTAAGGGTCAGAGAACATCAGACTATCAGCAGAACTTCCTTAGATCTCATGAATCTCTCAATGAGGATCCACAGCTCTGAAGGCGTGACTTCAACCGTGGACCACCCTCAGAGCTCGCTGACCCTCTCACTGAGGGTCTGCAGCTCCTCGTCCTTCTCTCTGTAACGTTCCAGTCCAGGATCCATCATGTTGCGGGACCCGTTCAGGAGGTTTGTGGGGTAGTCGAGGCCGCTGAGCTGGGCGTGGTGGAGCCAGCGCAGGTCGTCGCTCTCATGGGTGATGTAGCGCTCGTCCATTCGAGTCTCCAGGGTCCTCAGGTCCAACCACATCTGATAGTCCTTGTGAAGAAAATAAACACACTTTATCCTTCAGGACTGTGTAGATCACATATGTCAAAGTCAAGGCCCGCGGGCCAGATCCGGCCCGCAAATTAATTATCTATGGCCCACTGGATGATATTTAATTACTATTAGAAACGGCCCGCAGGCCACAGCTGCCCGCTGGTGTTTTGCACGCACCAACACTACATTCCCCACAATGCAACGGTAGTAGGGGGTGGGGCCGATCCGATCCGGAGTCGTGGCTCATGAACCCAGAGTAACAAGACCTGCCTTACGTCACATTCAGGAAATCCTTTCATGGTTTGCAGCCAGCGTATGGACTGAGTGAGTTGCACTTTAGCTAACTGCTAGCCAACTTTTCATCGTAACATGTCCGCTGTGTGGAAGTATTTTACACTAAACACCACAAGACGGCAACGTGCAATGTCTGCAGAGCCATAGCGCCACATTAAACCGCGGTCAAGCTAGTTTTACGTTGGACATTCGAGCTCTGGGGCTTCAGCGGGACGCCACTCTCGCTGAACCGAAACAGGGAGACCGACCGTGGCCAGCTGCGTCCAGTCCGACCCGCTGTCTGACCGTCTCGTAGGAGGGACAGGCTGAGAGCGGCTGACCGAAATCAGAGCACCCGCCCCGGATTGAACAATAAAAACACACCGCTGAAGCCACGGAGCTCAAATGTTCACAGAGAAGTTGCTAAACTTCTAATTAACTAATTAACGACCAACAGCCATCAGCTGTAGAAAATGAATGATTTACAGCTTGATACTTGCAGCCAACAGTAAACAATCATAAAAAAGCTTATTAATTAAAAATCACAAGAAAACTGTATTAAAAAAACAAAACGAAACATCAACAGCTACATTATAAAACAATGTAAAATACTAGAAGCAGGAACATGTCTGTGTTGATTTATGCCAAGAATTTAGCAGATGTAAAGTTATTTAATTTTTTAAATTCATTTAATCATTCATTTAAAGACCGTGTAAAGTGAATTTCAACATTTTCTTCAATAAGAAATCATTCATTCATTTTCTTCCTTGATCATGTGAGCAGCTGGTTTCAGGCTGTCATCAGCCAACTGGTTGTGTAACACTGTGAGAGGGTGCTATTTATAAGACTGAGCTGAACCCAGCACCTCAGACTGAGGAAGTCTTTCGGACGAAAGACGAAACTTTTCTACAATTTTTTGCTTTGTTTTGTTTTTTTGTTTTTTGAATGTCCAGAGGACCAGACTTAGCTTTTTTAGATTATAAATGTCATAATTGTAATCTTGTAAATGAGTAAAAAGTCTCAAAATTGTAGCTCAATTAATTTTGGAGTTATAGAGCAAACTGTGTATAAACATATTTCTATTTCAGGATTTTTTAGGCGTGTTTTAAACGGGACCGCGTTTCGTCACGCGGTCCTCATTAGTATAGCCCCCACCCCCTGCAGCTCCAGCCGTATAAATTCGCCTCGGTGGAGCCGTTCACTCGCGAATCGCAGATAGCGTCAGATAGCAATAGCATAGATATTTTGTTCATTGTTAGCTAGCTAATCAATTATGCCTCGTTCGTGCATCTTCCCTGGATGTCGTAATGGTCAGGGCACCCGTACAAATCATAACATGTTTTTATACTGCGTCGTTTTATGCTGAGTATCTGTAATGCCTGGTTAGGACAATGGTTAGAGCGCTTGCCTTCCGTCCCAAAGCCCACGGGTTCAAATCCCGCATGGTGCAACTCTTTTTTTTTTTTATTCATTCCAGATTAAAAACACACAAGAAAACTATTTACAAAAACAGCGTAACTCTTGGAAAAAGTAGCTGCTGTTACAGACAGAACTCGGATAAAAACAGAGCAGGTTTACTGGCTCTGCTGTCTGCCTCTCCACTGTGGGACACGAGCAGGACGAGCGCAGCTGCCTGAAACCACGCCCACGCACTGACACGCCCCTAGCGTTCCAGACCAAGGCAAAATCATGTTTTTTCATGATTTTTGAGACTTAATTTTATAAGGTAAACAATGTTTTTAATCAGTCAGATTTAAATGGGTGATTAATAACACATATTTATGCCATGTGACAAACTAAAAACACACATTTAATTTCACTTTACACGGTCTTTAAAAGAGACGAAATAAAACAAATTAATAAAAAAAAAAACACTGAATGAAAAGAATGCAGAAAGAACAAAAAAAATTCTTGTATCACCCCCTTATAATAAACATTGGCTTGTAGCAAATTTGTTTTTTTTTTTGGCCCTCAGTGTATTTGACTTTAGATTATCTTGACTGTGAGCAAGAAGCAGAAGGTGTAGCTCATCTGGGCCTTAACGAGACGTGTTTTACCCAGAGTTGAGTTAGAGACGCTCACCCTGAGAAAACAACACGTCAACATTAAAAACATTTCTATAAACCATCTGTTCCTCTGGACCAACCACCACTCCCTCAGTACTTCCTCCTTCACCAGGCCACGCCCACCTCCTGCTCCCCCAGTCACTCTGCTCATCAGTCCCTGCCTCTGCCAGTCATCCTCCACACATCAGCAGCTCAGGACTGGATTCAAACCCACAGTTCAGTCTTCTTGTGCTCTGTTGATCTAGTAAGGATATATCTACCTCCATCAGAAGAATTAGATCATGGAATAATCTGGAGAGTGATGTTAAAAATGCCAGAACATTGTATGTTTAAGAGAATGATCAAAGTTGCTTTGTCAAAAAAAATGAACTTAATGTGTATTTGTATGAATTGTTGCTCGAGAAGGAGTTATTTATTTAGTTTGTTATTTGAAGATTGTTATTGTTTTTGTTTTTTTGTAAAAAGGGGAAGATATAAGATTTTTTTCTTCTTTCTGCTGCCTTTCATTTTATGTGAGATTGCATTTCTTCTTGTATATATAATTGTTTTATTTAAAAAAATGAATAAACTTTGTAATAATATGCAGCAGTCCCTCACTACTTTGCGGTTTGACTGTCGCGGACTCGCTCTTTCGCATTTTTTCCAAGATTGTCAGCTTTAATATTACTCACGTGATTGGGACGTTGTGAGATTTAAAAAAAAAAAGTTTACGAAAAAAACTTCGGACAGTCGCCTCCATTTTGTAGTTTTCCTTCAATAAGCCTATACAGTACTTAACACCAGTCAAAAAACAACTACACTACCCAGAAGCCAACAGTGCTTAAGGCCACCGCTTTCTGTTGAAATGGGAGGGAAAGTTTTGCAACGCAAATCTACGCTCTGTTTTAAAGAGGAACTCAACACCCTGTGGATCAATAACTCCTCCCCCGAATCAGTTTCAAAATCTCCCTGAAAATGGGCGTGTCGAGAGACAAGGAGGGGTGGAGGTAGAGTTGTGCTTTTGTTCACGCCTCCACCTGCAACAACCTAAAACCAATTAAACCTCTAGCCAACAACATACACCAAGCAACAACAAAGAATAAACATGTAGATGTATTTATCTATTCCACCCATTCCATCCAAAACCAAAGGCTTAAAAAAAGAAGAAGAAAAAAAAAAGCTTTTCAGGAGTGAAATGTAGCACTTCCATATAAGGTATGCACTTCTCATCTCTGCAGGGGATTGGCTCTGCTTGAACCACCTGTGTGACATCACACATGAGCAGACATGTCACACATGAGCGTTTGGACAAATAAGAAAATTAAGGTGTAAGTCACCAGTTCAACCCATAGAACTACCGTAAACATGTTTTTAGACCAAATATTGCCGATTTACACAGATACGCACAATTATGTGAGAATAAACACAGCCATAGTGCTAGATAACATTTTAAACACATTCTAGGGAGTTTATCAGCTAAAAAAAGTTCATTTTGGGTTTAGTTCCACTTTAAGGTCACAGAACTGGCAGGAAAGTTGCAAATAATCCTGAAGCTCAATTATCCACGTGCACATCAACCTGGACGGGTCAATGTTTACATTTAAGAAAATGATCAAAACGAATTTGTTAAAAAATATATATATAAATGAAGTAGCGTAATGTGTATTGTATTAGTTAGAAAATTAGAAAGAGTTAGTCATTTTGTACTGTTGATGGAAGATTATTATTGTTTAATCTGATTGTTTGAAAAAAGGGGCAGATATAATAAGATTTATTCTTCTTTCTGCTACCTTTAATTTTTTTATATTTTGTACATTATCATTTATGGGATTGTCTTGTATTGTGTTTCTTTTGTAAAAAAAAATGAACAAATTTAATAAACATAAACATAAGCAATGAGTGTGAGAATTTTTTTAAGGCAATTTTTATTACTTTCTTCAAAATCAAAAGTTTAAATACATTTCATTAGTATTTGGTACCATTGCCCTTAAATTGTATGACTTGGGTCAAACATTGAGGATTTCCTTCCACAAGCTGCTCTCAATAGTTGGCAGGAATTTTGGCTCATTCCTTCTGACAGAACTGGTGGAACTGAGCCATGTTTGTAGGCTGCCTATAAATCACACATGCCTTTTCAGCTTTGCTCATACATTTTTGATAGGACTGAGATCAGGGCTCTGTGATGGCCACTCCAAAACATGGACTGTGTTATCCTTGAGCCACTCTGTAACCAGTTTGGCAGTGTACACTTCGGGTCATTGTCCATTTGAAGGCCCATTTGCACCCAAGCTTTAACTTCCTGATGTCTTGAGATGATGCTTCAGTATTTCCACATAACGTTCTTTCCTCATGATGCCATCCACTTTGTGAAGTGCACCAGTCCTTTCTGCAGCAAAACAACCCCACAACATAATGCTGCCACCCCCGTGTTTCACAGTCAGGATGGTGTTCTCAGGCTTTTGCCTCCAAATGTAACAATGGTCATTATGGCCAAACAGTTAAATTTTAGTTTTGTTAGACCACAGGACATGTCTCCAGTTCTTCTCCTGAGTGGTATTCTGTCAAACTTCATTTATACAGGTTAATCCCATTGAGCCTCGGGGACTCATTTACAAGAGAGACCTGATTTTAACAGAGTGATGACAACAATAGACAATCGTAAAAGAAAGCAAACAAACTGAGAAGAACAAATAAAAGAAATGGGATTAAATAAGTGAAACAAAAATAGCTATGTTGTAAGACGATATAGAAAATTAAAAACAGGAACATGTCTGCATTGGTTTTTGACATGAACTTAAAGGTATTGTGACATGATTTTGTAAATTTGAATATTTGTCAGAACATATATATCTTATGAGCTCTGGTCGTTTTTGCATAATAAATTATAAACATATTAAAATTTTATTCGAAATTATGCTAAATTTTTCTCTGGTATTTGCTGGGATACGCCCCTGAAATTCCGCGCATTTCCGCAATACGTCATCACCAGTCGTCGTCACCAGTCATCAACGTCACAACGGGCAGAAGGCAGAGCCTTGCCCGTTTATTAGGTGTGTTAACTGCTTGCCATACAGATTCATTTCCTGAAGGATCGCCTTTTATTTGTGTAACTTGAAAAATGCCGTCACGTTGTAGTGCATTTGTGTGTTCTAATATCAGCAGTGAACAAGTGAGCCTTCACAAATTTCCAAAAGATGACAAACTTTGTCAAGAATGGACCAGACAACGACCGGTGGGTTCCAGGAGTCCTATGTCTGCAGCGACCATTTCACTGCCGATTGTTTTCAGCACCTGGTATAAAAGAATCTTTAGGATTACCATTAAGATTCAGAAGACTTTTAAAACCGGATGCTATTCCTACTATTTTTAAAAGAAAATCTACAGAAGAAAGTCCCACAGGAGCTACCATGTCGAAACAACGCAGGGACCATCGGAAGACTGTCCAGGAGATGAGTAAGTCTTTGTGTAAACATAATCGGAGGTGTGTAGTGTTTTAGATTATAAACTATTTATTTTACGTGAGTTCATGTTGTTTTACTTTATACACTTTGAGTGTATAAAGCCAATTATCACGGCAGATTATGTTTGTTCGCTGCTAACAAGCTAGCCGAATCAGATAGCTAACACAATAGCCGCGGTACAGGCCACGTTGCTAATGATGTATTTTTAAATTATGTCTGCGCCATCAGGTAACATCTGTAGTTTCCTTCTATTCGGGGAGGGATATTAATGAGAGTTTTGGATGATTTACTGTCTTAAAATGATATATCGCTGACGCGACTGGTAATAAGCCGACATAGCAGCTAACAAACATTAGCCGAGTGTCCGGAGCAAACACGTTGCTAATGATGTATTTTTAAATTATGTCTGCCGATCAGGTAATTCTTTTTATTCGGGGAGGGATATTAATGAGAGTTTTGGATGATTTACTGTCTTAAAATGATATATCGCTGACGCGACTGGTAATAAGCCGACATAGCAGCTAACAAACATTAGCCGAGTGTCCGGAGCAAACACGTTGCTAATGATGTATTTTTAAATTATGTCTGCCGATCAGGTAATTCTTTTTATTCGGGGAGGGATATTAATGAGAGTTTTGGATGATTTACTGTCTTAAAATGATATATCGCTGACGCAACCGGTAATAAGCCGACATAGCAGCTAACAAACATTAGCCGAGTGCCCGGAGCAAACACGTTGCTAATGATGTATTTTTAAATTATGTCTGCCGATCAGGTAATTCTTTTTATTCGGGGAGGGATATTAATGAGAGTTTTGGATGATTTACTGTCTTAAAATGATATATCGCTGACGCAACCGGTAATAAGCCGACATAGCAGCTAACAAACATTAGCCGAGTGCCCGGAGCAAACACGTTGCTAATGATGTATTTTTAAATTATGTCTGCGCCATCAGGTAACATCTGTAGTTTCCTTCTATTCGGGGAGGGATATTAATGAGAGTTTTGGATGATTTACTGTCTTAAAATGATATATCGCTGACGCAACCGGTAATAAGCCGACATAGCAGCTAACAAACATTAGCCGAGTGCCCGGAGCAAACACGTTGCTAATGATGTATTTTTAAATTATGTCTGCCGATCAGGTAATTCTTTTTATTCGGGGAGGGATATTAATGAGAGTTTTGGATGATTTACTGTCTTAAAATGATATATCGCTGACGCGACTGGTAATAAGCCGACATAGCAGCTAACAAACATTAGCCGAGTGTCCGGAGCAAACACGTTGCTAATGATGTATTTTTAAATTATGTCTGCCGATCAGGTAATTCTTTTTATTCGGGGAGGGATATTAATGAGAGTTTTGGAAGATTTACTGTCTTAAAATGATATATCTCAGACGTGACCGGTGTCAGGGACTCTTGTTAGCCAAGATAGCTTCTAAAAATATTAGCCGAGAGCCCGGAGCAAACACGTTGCTATGTATGCATTTTTAAATTATGTCTGCGCCATCAGGTAACATCTGTAATTTTTTTATTCAGGGAGGGTTTATTAATGAGAGTTTTGGAAGATTTACTGTCTCAAAATGATATCTCAGACGCGATAGGACATGCTCCGCCATTATTATTTAAATGCACGTTGGAGCGTGCCTTCCCGTTGTCACGTCAAGATGACATTTTGCGGAAATGCGCAGATTTTTAGGGGCGTATCCCAGAGAAAAAAACTACCATAACTTGGAATAAAAATTTAATATATTTATAATTTATTATGCAAAAACGACCAGAGCTCAATGATATAAGATATATATGTTCTGACAAATATTCAAATTTACAAAATCATGTCACAATACCTTTAAATGTTTGAAGCCATTTAGAAAGGTCACGGTTAAGAGCTTCAGATTTTTTTGCAAAATGCGCCAGGAAACAGGAACGGAGCAGGAGCAGGCCCTTTTGATGATCGTATGATGGCTGGACATTCCCATCTTGTTTGAACTTGCATATTTTTATTAACCTTTACTTAACCAGGCAACTCCCATTGCGATCCCAATCTCTTTTGCAAGGGAGGCCTGGTCCTGAAGGCACGTTTAATTTAATTAAACAATTATAAATGTTTGTACAGATGAACGTGGCTCCTTCAGGCATCTGGAAATCGCACCCAAGGATGAACCAGACTCGTGCAAGTCCACAATTCTCTTCCTGATATGTTGGCTGACTTCTTTAGACTTTCCCATGATGTTAAACAAGGAAGCAAAGTGTTTCAGGTGTTCCTTAAATTACATCCACAGGTGTGCTTCTCTAATTAACTCAGATGTTATCAATCAACCTATCAGAAGCTTCCAAAGACATGACAGCAAATGTCCCAAATTGTTTAAAGGCATAGTAATTAGGGATGCACCGATACCGATACCAGTATCGGGTATCGGTCCGATACCATGTGCGTTACTCGTACTTGTACTCGTAAAAGGGCTCCGATACTACAGAACCCGATACCAGTTTCATTTCATTTCATTGACTATGTAAGAGTTCAAATGTAAAACATTTTATTTTTTTGTACAAGTTTGGACATACTTTACAGATTACCAATAGTAATGTACTTTGTTTATTTATGTTTGAAGTGTCTAATGAAAATAAACAGTTTAAGTTAATTAGAATGATTTTTTAAAATATTAATTAGTACTTGTATCAGTACTTGGTATCGGCAAGTACTTTAATGTAAGTACTTGTACTTGTACTCGGTTTTCAAAAATCTGGTATCGGTGCATCCCTAATAGTAATCTTAGTGTATTTAAACTTTTGACTTTGAAGAAAGTAATAAAAAATGCCTCTAAAAACTCATTTATCTGGCATTTTGCAAATTAAAAAAAACTTTGGTGTTCCTAATTGACCGGAAGCAGGAAACGTTTCTTCTGATTTCACGTCAGACAATGTGGGAAAAAAATGCACGTGCATTTTTAAATAGTATGTGTACTTCTGGTTTCAACTGAATACGTATGTTGTTAAAATTATAGGTTTAAGAGGACATTGCAAGAGTGTGTGAAGGGTTTATAAAGCCTTGAAAATATATAAAAATACAGGTAGTCCTCGGGTTACGATGTTTCGAGGTTATGTCATGCATCTCATTAAAAAAAAAAAATCTATTTTGAATTTTTTTATTTTGAAAGCCGAGTTCCGACTTCCTTCCAGTTCGGCAGAAGCAGTAGCTTGACGGCAGAATCAGAAAAATACAGGGCCGGACCTTTTTGTTTGCACCGGCAGACCGATCGACAAGGAGGGACGAGCTAACAGGCTAACAGACCTTACTGTAAACGCCCTGGACCGCGCAAAGCAATGGAAAACTACAGGCAGCTGCAGATGTTGGTGGAGCAATGAGCTAACATGCTAACAGGCGGAGAAACAGCTTCACCAGCTACCAGTAAGAAATTAACTCTTTTTTTCCCCTTCATTATGGCTCCAAATGTACAGTTTGTGTTTTTTGATAATTATGTAGGGTACTGTGTTAGGATAGGCTAAGTTCTTGGTAACTGTAGGCCTACAGTACCGTACATATTGTACTTGTATATGGGGCGGCCAGTGTGTATGTGCTTTCCGACTCACGTCGAAATCCGTGTTACGAACGGGCGTAGGAACGGAACTCCGTCGTAACTCGGGGACTACCTGTACTAAAATAAATATATTGTTCCTACTTGGTGGTTTTTCACCACCACAGAGTGTTTGGAACGTAACCCAGACTGTTGTGTTTGATCAGATTTGTTTGTGTCCGATTCACTCTCGTGTGTTTTCATGTTTCCAGTTTTCCCTGTGGGCCAGCATTCACTTGTCCACAGTTTGTCGTCTGCTCTCACCTGTCGGCTCTTCCCCAGGCGTTTCCTTCAGAGCTGGTGTCCTGTTTGTTCCTGAGTCCTGCATCGTGCTGTTCGCAGCAGTCACACTTTCCTCCCGGCCGAGCCTCTTTGACTTCTAGTGCTGCGTCTGTTTAGTGAGCAGTGTTGCTGCCTCAGCAGCCCTTTCCTTTTATTTATTTAATAAATAATGTTGGTGATGTGGGGTGTTCTTGTGTGCTGCCCTGCATTCTAGGTTAACACTTCCAACCCTGACACAAAAGTCTTTCTCCACCCGTGTCGCCAAATTTGTTTTTCTCTTTAATGTCTCTTCAGGGCCAAATGGTCATGTGACTTACAACAAAGCTTATTCTCCGTTTTAGAAAAATATAAAACCATACAAACTACAAGGACAGCTTAATAAACACCTGACATGCACCCATACGCAATGATCAAGTCCAAAAGGTTAAATGAATCGGTACCACAGGGAGGACGGGGCTGCCGTGTCCCATAAAAGATCCTAAACGTGTTCACTGTGTAGGACACAATGTCAAACTCAAGGCCCGGGGGCCAAATGAGGCCCCCGGGCCCCCGGCCCTCGTTGACATCTTCTCTGGCCCCCAAGATGTAATGTTAAATGTAAAATACTTATTTCACTTGATTTTTTTTTCATTAATCTTTGATTATGATGTCAAAAGTGCAACAGAGAACATCAAATGAGTCCAATCAAACTCTTTTTTTTTTTAAGAGCCTGCAACCAAGAAATGATGTTTGGTATCTAACTTGAGTTAATGTAGATTCTGAAACTGACCCTTAGTTTGAAAATGGTTTTACGGTGGCCCTGCGGTGTAAATGAAAAACATTAGAAAAAACAGAATTACATTAAGCCAAAGCGGAAGTGGCCAAAGCAGAAGTGGCCAAAGTGGAAGTGGCCAAAGTGGAAGTGGCCAAAGTGGAAGTGGCCAAAGCAGAAGTGGCCAAAGTGGAAGTGGCCAAAGTGGAAGTGGCCAAAGTGGAAGTGGCCAAAGCAGAAGTGGCCAAAGCAGAAGTGGCCAAAGCAGAAGTGGCCAAAGCAGAAGTGGCCAAAATGGAAGTGGCCAAAGTGGAAGTGGCCAAAGTGGAAGTGGCCAAAGTGGAAGTGGCCAAAGCAGAAGTGACAAAAGTGGAAGTGGCTGAAGCAGAAGTGGTTAAAGTGGAGGTGGCCGAAGCAGAAGTGGCCAAACTGGAAGTGGCCAAAGCGGAAGTGGCCAAAGTGGAAGTGGCTAAAGCGGAAGTGGCCAAAGAGGAAGTGGCCAAAGTGGAAGTGACCAAAGCAGAACTGGCCAAAGCGGAAGTGGCCAAAGTGGAAGTGGCCAAAGTGGAAATGGCCAAAGGGGAAGTGGCCAAAGCAGAAGTGGCCAAAGCAGAAGTGGCCAAAGCGGAAATGGCTAAAGTGGAAATGGCCAAAGTGGAAGTGGCCAAAGCAGAAGTGGTGAAAGTGGAAGTGGCCAAAGTGGAAGTGGCCAAAGTGGAAGTGGCTAAAGCAGAAGTGGCCAAATCAGAACTGGCCAAAGCGGAAGTGGCCAAAGTGGAAGTGGCCAAAGCAGAACTGGCCAAAGTGGAAATGGCCAAAGTGGAAGTGGCCAAAGCAGAAGTGGCCAAAGCAGAAGTGGCTAAAGTGGAAGTGGCCAAAGTGGAAATGGCCAAAGTGGAAGTAAGTGGCCAAAGCAGAAGTGGCCAAAGCGGAAATGGCCAAGGTGGAAATGGCCAAAGTGGAAGTAGCCAAAGCAGAAGTGGCCAAGGGGTAGTGGCCAAAGTGGAAGTGGCCAAAATGGAAGAGGCCAAAGCAGAAGTGACCAAAGTGAAAGTGGCCAAAGTAGCCAAAGCGGACAAAGCAGAAGAGGACAAAGCGCAAGCGGTGAATAAACAAAATTTCATTAAGCCAAATTGGAAGTGGTGGGGTTTTTGTGCGTTTTTTATTTATTTTTTACTTTAGTAACAAGGTAAAACAGAACAACCGAACAATGTACAAGATACAAATACAAACTCTTGTGAAGGGTGTGGGGTCGTGTACCATTTATTCAGTTGTTTTTTAATTGAAAATAATAAAACAAACAAAAAAACAAACAAAAAAAACCAAACAAAAAACGACTTATCCTGATGCATGCTCAATAATCCATGAAAAAAATCTAAAAAAGTTAAGTTAGTCAACGTTTCTACATATTTTTGTTTTTGTTCTTTGAACGTCCAGGGGACCTGACTTAACTTTTTCAGAAAACAAACTAACTTGTTTCATTATTCATTTTCACGAGGGATTTAAAAAAACACAATGAATCCATGCTTTTTGTATTTTTCACTTTATCCTTTATCCTATACACTTTATTAAAAAATTAAACACATCCAGTTTGGCTTAATGTAAGTGTTTTTCAAATGTTGTTCATTTACACCTCAAAGCCACTGTAGATAACAATGAGAAACTTTCAATAAACATCAAATATGGGGAAAGTTTTCCTAATTCTAAAGTGTTTCGAACAACGGTGAAGGCAGTTGGAGTTATTGAATAATAAATAACAGCTACACAAGAATTTAAAGCTCTAAACAAACACAACATGTCAAAAAGCAGAAGTCATATAGAAGTTTTATTGTTCCTACTTACCAGAGACCCCGTTAAATATGGCAGAAAAATCACGACTCCCATTTACGTATTCATCAACTCTTTAGCTTGGAGTATGATGATAATAATAAAACTTTGTTGCTTTGTATTGAATTTGTTCTTGTGGGGGATAATTTCCTGTTTTTTTTTTAACTGGAGATTGTGCTCAACAGCCTGGTATCTCTGTATATATGACAGTCTCCATAGTTCAGTCCCTTTACGTATTTAGTAGAAGCCTTGGAGCTTGTTTTTTTTTTTGCTGCTTCCTGTTGGCTGACGTCTTACCTGTAACCAGGGGTGACTGAGGGTCTTATCCACGCTGTACCTCTTCCTCATCTTCACCTGCAGGAGGTTGTTGATCAGGTCAATCGCTGCACGGAGGGAAACACAGAACACACACGTGCATCACGGCTACTTTTATCACCATTATGCAATACAACTCGTCCAGTTATAACCGTCCGGCTAAATGCCTCCATGAGTCAGTCTCAGATTTGATGTATTTAAAATCACAGCAGGTTTCATTTTAAGCTCCGTGTTTTATCTCGGAAGCAGAAGTTTTTGCGCTCGTGGGCCGGAGCGGCGTCATCCACGAAGCCGGGCTGCGGATCTCATGACGCTCGAGGCGTTTGATTCTCTGACATCTAATCCTCGGAGGGGATTTAGGTTTTATTTTCCAACATCAGCTTTGCATTTCTTTGGCAGCGTGAGGAGGTGGATGGAAAAGTGCTGCGGGGACGTGAGTCAGGCTGAGAAATCAGTCTTGGAGTCGACAGAGTGGACTCTTTTAGAGCGTGAGTCACTCCGAGCATCAGGGCTTCAACTTTCTCAGCAGTCAGATGGAAACATCACATTTATTCACATTTAAGGATAAAACATGATTACCGTATTTTCCGCCTGATAGGTCGCACCTTTCTACAAGTCACTCTGTCCAATTATTGTCAATAAATTGGAAAAATCCATAAACATGTCACACCTTTATTTAAGTCGCATCTATTATGCGTCACCGCTACGCGACGCGTCAGCGTCTCATTTGCCCTGCTGAAAATGGCGGCCATAGAAGCGTGCACGGAAGGACTTTTAACAAGATTAACACGGTAAAAACAATTATTTGTTTGCTGAAAATGATAGCAAAGATGTGTCTTAGCTTAAACGTTCCTTAATAAATTCACGTAATGGCCAAATCTTCTGTGTGGTTTATGAGCTATTTATTAAAAATTACAAGGAAAAAACCCGAAGCTAACACAATACATTTACAGGTAGTCCCCGACTTACGAGCGAGTTCCGTTCCTGCGAGTTGCTCGTAACACGAAAATTCGTAAGTTGGAACACGAAGCACGTGTTCTCGTAAGTCCGGATTTTCGCTCGTAAGTTGGAACATTTATGCTAGCGCTACTACGAACACTCGTTTTTCATCAAAAACGTTCATATTAGTTCATAAACATGGTCGGAAACGTGTTTCCAAACGGTTAGCTAACACACTTTCATCTAAAAACACAAAAAAGTGCTGTACTTTTTACAAATTTACTTATCTTTCGCCAGCTCGTAAGTCCGGGACCTCGTATGTAAGAGCGCTCGTAAGTCGGGGACTACCTGTACGTCTATAAAACATCGAATTTTATCTCAAATAACTCCAACAGCTAACAGTTTGTAAATGAACACCAAATAATTACTTTCTGTAAGTTTAAAGAACTTCTGCCGTGTGGTTTATGAGCTATATTGCTAACAAACACTGAACAAACAGTGAAGTAGCTAGTTCATACGTCCAGAGCAGGAGGCCGGGCTGCGACAGAGTGTGTCCGACCAGAGGAGGCTGCCATCGGCCACATGAGGTGGGAACGGTCGGTGTACCCTAGCGGACAAAAGTGGTACTGTGCCCCTAGCGGCCGAAAGTGGTACTGCACCATTTTTTTGCTAAAATGAAAAACGGCCATATCTGAGCCAAAAATTGGTAAAAAAAAAATATGGGGAATAATCCATAAACAAGTCTCACCTCTCTATAAGTTGCAGGGCATGCAAATTAGGCAAAAAAACCTGTGACTTATAGTCCGGAAAATACGGTAACCGTGATCCCATTAATCGTACAACAGGATGTCACCCACTGCTGAGGCTTTGGGTTTGATGTCTGTTAGCAAAATATCTCATGAACCAGATGACAAATTGTAATGAACTCTGGACAAAAAGTAATCGTTGCATGTACATCTACATCTGATTAACTTTTGGGTTCAAGCCACCTGACTTTAACAAACAGAAATGGCCGACATTTTTACAGATACTGGGGTTCTGTGGCTCCTCCCCTAGAAATTTTCGAATAAAGTAGATGTAATTTCCTGCATTCTGCTGTATTTTAACGAGTTGTCAAACATCTACATTTACCTACATAAATAAACACTTGATTCAATAACTACTTTAGAGAGCAGCGAAAAGCCTGACCAACAGCTCCCCTTGTGTGAACAGATACTCCGCTTCTCTCATGCATCCTCGCGCCTGCTCCAGTACTATCTCCATTGAGGTAGCTAGAGGTAGAAATAGCTCCATTGAGCTATTTAATTGAGGGTTATGTTAACAGTATGTTCCTGGAGAAAACTGATTCTGTAGAAATAATGAATATTGTAAACATGTTTGCCGACAAAAAATCTAAGGACTGGCTGGATATGGACATGACTTTTGTAAAAAATATAATGGGTTATGTAATTAAGCCTTTCACATATATATGTAACCTGTCCTTTTCTTCTGGAGTTTTTCCTGATCGCATGAAAGTGGCTAAGGTGATACCTCTTTTTAAAAGTGGTTCCAAATCTGAGTTTAATAATTACAGACCTATATCACTATTGCCACAATTTTCAAAAATCTTGGAGAAACTGTTTGCAATCAGGATGGATCAGTTTGTTGACAAATTTAATATTCTCACCAACAATCAATACGGTTTTAGAACTGGAAATTCAACATCCATGGCTCTAATGGAGTTGATGGAATTAATTACTACAGCGGTGGATCAAAAACAGTATTGTGTGGGTGTTTTTGTTGATTTAAAGAAAGCATTTGATACAGTGGATCATAATATTCTCCTTGACAAGTTACATAGATATGGTATTAGAGGACTGGCATTGAAATGGGTCTGTAGTTATTTGAGTAAAAGGAAACAGTTTGTGCAGATGGATGAAGTGAAATCTGAGCTAAGCACTATAACATGTGGAGTTCCTCAGGGATCGATACTAGGACCAAAGCTATTTATATTATATATAAATGATTTGGTACAGGTATCAGGACTCCTCAAGTGCATTCTTTTTGCTGATGACACCACTTTTTTTGGTTGTGGTAACAATATTCAACAAACTTTAGAATTAATGATGACAGAACTTGCAAAAATTCAGAATTGGTTTAAAATTAATAAATTAACGTTAAATTTGGATAAAACTAGTTATATGATCTTTAGTAATAAAAATAAATCAATTGATTTTCCATTCTTAATTGAGGGATCTGAGATTCAGAGAGTTTCTGAAGCGAAGTTCTTGGGCATCATTATTGATGATAAATTGTCTTGGAAACATCATGTAAGTTCAGTTAAAGCAAAATTATCTAGGACTATTGCGATATTTTACAGAGTTAGGGATTTACTAAATGATAAAGCACTTTATTTGTTGTATAATACATTATTTGTGCCACACTTAATTTATGGTATTAGCGTTTGGGGTACGGCATGTAAATCAATTACAATGCCAATTTTTATTTTGCAGAAAAGAGCTATTAGAATTATCACCAGAAAGAATTTTCATCATCCTTCAAGCATTTTGTTTCATCAAACAAAACTGTTGAAATTTTATGATTTAATTGATTATAATATTTTGATAATTTTGTATAAAGCTCAAACTAATGCACTTCCTTCTAATATTCAGAAATATTTTGTTAGAAGAACGAGTAATTATAATCTTAAAGGGACAGATATATTTGTGAAGCCACCTTTTAGGACAAGTTTGAGGGGAAGATCAACCATAATTCAAGGAATAGGGTTATGGAATAAATTGGAGTCTGATATTAAAGTGGTCAGATCAATGGTTTCATTCAAAAGAATGATTAAGTTTAAACGGTTAAAAACATATATTTAAATGAGTTGAAATTTGGAAGTTTGTGTATGACACAGAGGGTAGTAATTATTATTTATGTTGTTCACTATTTTGGAAATTATGAGTTGGTTGTGTCATGTGTTTATTCTTAAATGCTAAAATTATGTTGACTATTTATTTTGTAATCCAAATAGTTGTCTATATGAATTGTTTATTGGAGAAAAAGGGGCAGAAAAAATAAGATTTTTTCTTCTTCTGCCGCCTTTCATTTTATATATATTTTTTTTCTCGCTTTTTTGTATTGTATTGTTTTCTTGTTTTAATTATAAAATGAATGAATAAATAAATCAAATCAAATCAAATCAAATCAAATCATTGCCGCTGCCTTCATGTGCTTTAATTCTCAGTTTGTTTAGTTGTACAATGAGAATACTTTTTTATTGAAAGTACTGTAAATTGGAATGGCTTTTCGATATTTTGATCGCTGTTATTTTGACAAATTGGCACCGTTGTTTTGATACGTGATGTACGGAATGTGATTACCCATCAAACATTTTTCTTGTATTTTTAACAATAAATTTTTCATTAATGGCCCACTTCAACTGTAAAACTGATTTTCAATTCAGTTGTGGTGTTTTATTATATTTTTATGTTTTTAATTAAGTTGCCCATGACTATAGTAGTATAGTCCATGACATAGTTCGAGTGAGCAGAGAGGATGCAGAGGACAGAGTGAGGTGGAGGAGGATGACTCGCTGTGGCAACCCNTATATATATATATATATATATATATATATTATATATATATATATATATATATATATATATATATATATATATATATATATATATATATATATATATATATATATATATATATATATATATACATATATATATATATTAGTTTCTTTTTGGGTTTGGGTTTTGTGTTCTGTTTATTGCATTTGTGGTACTACTTTCAATAAGGCTCCCCTCTTATAGAAGGGTAATAAATAGTTTATAGCTACATTATTAATGTCTTTATGAACACTTTATAAATCATTAATAACTGTTTATTATGCATTAATTAAGTGTGACAGAGACAAAACTGACCAGTTTGTTGCCAAATAGTTATTCAAATCTATTCATCTATATATTTAATTCAGAGTTCTTTTATAAAACATTTCAGACTAAGTTTCTACCTTGTCAGCACAATAAGCATTTGAAAACCTATTTCTTTAGAATATAATATTAGTTGTAGATACTTAATATGCAGTGATAATGGAGGCTACAATATTATATGCTAAAGAAATCGGTTTACAAATGCCTATTGTGCTTACATAATAGTAGCTTAGTCTGAAATGTTTAATATAACAACTCTAGATCAATTATGTAGGTGAACATATTTGGTTCACTATTTGGCAAGTAACTGATCAGTTTTGTCTCTGTCACCCTTAATTAATATGCAGTTGTTAACAATTTATAAAGTGTTTATAGAGGATAAACATATCTAGAAACTATTTATTAGCCATTTGTAAGAGGAGGATTATTGCAAAGCTGTACCGAATTGATGATTCAGTGCAACAAAATAAACAAATTTAAAAGTAACAGATCGTTGTAACACTTGGTTTATTTACATATTGACTTTAACTGCTGGATATCCAGCCTGTGAGCAGTTTGGCTGAATAGCCCTGCTTTAGACTGATAAAGAATAAGAACCGATAAATAAATATGATTAATATGTGGTTAAACATGTTTTTACTACAAAACTAAATAAATATTGCACCAGTTTTTCCTTTTTCTTTTCTTTTTTATACTCTTTTATAAAGTAACACTGGAAGCATGACTAGCGTTGTATGCCTGGTCAGCCAAGTTATTTGTCTTTGTGGTAAGTCTGCAGTGGGATGTTTGGTAATTCTTGTAGGTAGCTTGTTGCAAATTGTAGTTATTTTTATGCATAAATACAAAGAAAAAGTGAGAGGACGTGTTGAAAGTCCAGCTCTTTTTAAAAACAACTCTCACCGTTAAAAATACCAGAGAGCCACCAGGCTGTTTAATAAAATGTGATTCTTATTTTATTTTTACACATTTACACCACAGTGGAAAACATAAGCAAATGTATTTAAAAAATATAATACATTTTATTGTTATATGAAAGTATTTATTGAACATTAGGTTTTATGCGATGCTCTTCTGTAAAAGCCAGATAAGCGGATGTTAGCCCCAGCAGAGAGCCTGCAGCAGGCCGTTTAGTTTACAGATACACGTGCACGCTCTTCTAACGTGTTGCTTATTTAAAAACTGTCACTTTTAAAAGTCAAATGCGATGCTCTACTTGTAAAGCTATGACTGATTTTGCTCAACAGCTCATCTAACAGGGAGGGGTGAAGGAATGTTCCTCTTTCTGCCATTTTGACCTTTAGCTGATGTTACTGTGCTGCACACGAGCAGAAGACGTTCTGAACCACATGAAAAGTGCAATGGAATATTTTAAGTGGTTTTAAAATGTTTTTCTTAAACTATGAAATAAAAAAATTGACCTTTTGACCTCACCAATTTCAGACGTTTCTCCATTTTTGCTGCTTATTTAACTTATTTATTGACAATAATGTTTGTATATCTGCTTGCTCTTTAATTCACAACCAAAAAACAAGACTTTTTGTTGTTCTCCATGTTAACTTTGTTAATATATTCTTTGAGCTACCCAGCACATAAAATAAATAAAAACACTCAAATTAGTCCCTTCATTTTATCATTAGTTAAATTTTAAAGCTTTTCTGTTTTCAATGAGCTCATACTATTTTTAATTTCTTTTAAAATTCTGCAGTAAAGCACGTTGAGTGACATTCATCTGTATGAAAGGTGATTTAAAAATAAACTTTGTTTCTGCTTATAAGAATTGTATGTACTGGTTAAGAGGACTTCAGCTGTGCTGGGAACCATTGGTTCCCTTATAAGTCAGTCACTCGGTGCAACATAGATGCTATGGGAAATTGCGCTCCGCGCGATTACCTGAAGGAATACAATCACGCCTTTACGGCAGGGGCGTCAGCGTCACGCCAGAGACCCCGCCCTCTGGGTACTTAAGGCGCTGACGCCCGTCCTACTTTCTTTTATTGCCCTTCACCTCGCTTAAACCTGAACTCAACTCTCTTCGCGGGACTTCTCTGTGCTTCATCGCTCGACCAGAGGTGAGCTTGCTCCCTACACAGGGCGTACACAGAATTCTTCCTGCGTACTGCCGAGCTAGCGAAAGCTAGTCCGGCACATTTTACCTTAACCCCAAAGTTTTTTCTTCTCCTCTCTCCGCAGACTGCTTCGCTCGACGTCGCTAAACTGCGTCACATCGCTACCTCTGCTAACTTCGTAGCAGGCTAGCCAGCGAAAGTGACGCAACGGAGGAGACGTCTCAAATAAAAAGAAAAAGGATTTTGGAAGGACTCGCTCGCCTTGTCTCGGACATGCCTCCAGAGAAAGGAAAGCGAAAGACAAGACTTCCAAAAAAGACTGGCAGGACGGCGAGCCCGACCTCGCGCGCCTGCCCCAGCGGATGTGGTTTTTCCCTCTCGGCGACGGACACCCATGAGGCCTGTCCTGTCTGCCTGGGAATGCTACACGCGAACATGGCGCTGGATGCGCCCGAATCATGCCCACACTGCAGCCAGATGCTGGAGGCTGTGAGGAGGCACTGGACGGACTTCGTCGCCAAAGCCATGGGCGCTGCTGCGGCGCCAACAGACTCGGACACGACTGAGCTTCTCACTCCTATCCCGGAGCTAGAGAACATGGCTCTGGAGGACAGCACCCAAGGCGAATGGGGTGACAGCCAAGACACGCTGGCTTGGACCGCACTTCGACACTCGAGGCTTGATGAATGAGGACGAAATCTCGATTTCAGCCTCAGGTGAATTTTCTGCTGATGACGCCAACCCTGAGTACGACAAACGGGGGGAGACCTCTCCCACACCCCGGCGCCTGTGCTCCCGGAGACTGACTTTTCAATCCCTGCTCTGTTCGACTTGTGTCGCAGAGCAACGGACGCGCTGCAGATCCCATGGCCAGAACCTCCACCCCGTCAACAAGTCACGAGGTTGGCAGGAAATTATTTTTACTCAAAACAGCAGTCCGCCACGAGGCAAAGGATGCCCATCTTTCCGGATTTCCTCACGGAGCTGACTCGCACCTGGACCCAACCCAGGGCTCCCATGCTGTTGCCGCTCTCACAGTTCCTCGACGTGGACGGGATGGATGCAACGGGCATAGCCAACATGCCACAAATGGAGGACACTGTCGTCTCACCTGGCTCCCAGGTCATCCGGGACGAAACCAACTTTGCCCAGCAAAGCCTGTCGAGCCTCGGCTTCTCTGCTCGAGAAACGCTACAGGGCTCAGGGCCTCGCGGCGCACACAATGAACGTGTCCGCCATGATACAGGCGTACCTGGCTGAAAAACAGCAGGAGCTCCAGGTAACGACGGAAAGACAGGCTGCCGCCGACCTGCTGGAGGAAGCACGCAGGGCAACAGACTTTGTGCTCTGTATGATGGGGACAGCAGCTGTTGCTCAAGGCAGAGGCATGGCTGAGGTGGTCATCGCACAACGCCATATGTGGATGACTCTAACTGACCTCCCGGAGGGACAGAAAATTCCTTTTCTGCACCACTCCATAGAGCCGACGGGATTATTCGGAAAAGCTCTGGATCGAATTCAGACCAGACTGGACCAGAGGCGCAAACAGGCTGAGGCTCTCTGGGTAGGCATCCCCAGAAGAGCCTTTGCCCCCCAGGGAGTCAGGTGGGAGCAGAGCCCCGCAGCCTCGACACCATTCGACCACACGTGTCCCACTGCAAAAGCGGCCGGCATATAAGGCCGAGCACCGGCTGAGACCACCGCCGGACCCGCCTCGGGCCGAACACGCCTGGAGTAAGAACAGATTTGTTCCCCGCCAGGCGGTCAGACACAGGGCCTCCTTGGCAAACCGGGACGCCAGACAGAAACGGGCCTGATGAACCAGGCCCTCTTTTTGACTTTACACGATCACCTGCCCACGCGGTACGGGAAATGATCTTTTCACGTCCAGACTTTGTTTGTAACATGGTACAAAAAGCTGGTGACTTTACTTTATGCACGAATCATGTTTTTTCTGCTGTGAGTGACATAAAGTAAAATATTTTGTTACACATAAGCACGAATAAAGCTAAAAAACAGCCACTCTCTGTTTCTTGGCTCAAAAAAAAAAAACACAGTAACATCAGCAACACGGCCCCCTCTGTTCTTCCAGCCGACATAAAGGGCGGGGGCCATCATTCCCCCCTCCCTCACTGCTCACGGGGTGTTAGCCTAATCAACAAGTCCCAGCTGGGTGCCTCGGGTCTGTCTGGAACAGACAGTGCCAGAGGCGCCGGCAAACAGGCCCGTCGGCCCCCACAGAGACAGGTGAGGGGGGTCACGTGTTCCAGTCCCCGCCTCGTGGTAAATCACGGGGCCGGCAATACACAAACCAAACGATCCTGTGTCACGTCCGCGCTCCAGGGGTGCGCGACGACAGAACCTGGCAGCCCACCTTCTGGGCCAGCTCCTATTCATTGGATTCCAGTAAGTGACGGGGGGGTTACAACAGAAGCCCACAGGCCAAAACCAGTGTCACACGTTCACAAAGGAAGTGGTGATGATACTGCAGCTTGTGTAAACACTCAATGCAGAGCAGAAATGGCACCAGGGCTAAATCAGATTCCTCTTCCTTCTAATCGAAGGGGACTGGACTTTCTGTCACCAGCCAAACAAAAAACCACTCAACACGGAGGACTGTCTCGGACAGCTTCACATCCGTCTGCTGAAACTGTCCACTTATCCTCAGTGGGCGACGTGCCCTGCTCAAGCAATGATCCTGCAGCATGTGACTGCGCTCGCTGCACTGAATCAGTTCTACTATTAAAAGAGACCCCTCCATCAGGTGAAACACAGCCTCCCGGAAGTTCATCAGGCCCCAGGGCACTGCTGAGACCAGGGAACAGTGATCCAGACCCAACTACAAAGCGGTCTGGAGTCAGGAGGTCTGCTCGTATCCAGAATTTGTAACCACTCCGAACCATGACTCTCCACAAGAACAGGAAAAACAGGCATTCTGTTCCGCTTTTGGTCAATAATGTCAGCAGATTGCCTCTGCCTCCTAACACTCTCGATGAGAGAGGTATGGAGGTGCATCTGCAGGAGGGCCTTCTCCCTAACCTGGTGGACCCTCAAAGGGCCACAGAAATCAGGACCCTC
>JBBPBX010002120.1:33780-93880 GCA_038048925.1 Garcialebias charrua | reverse complement strand
TTTTAAAGGGGACCACATGTAAGTATTAAAATTTTATGTTATGTCTGTGTGCTATCTTGACAATATTAATTCATTTTAATACACAAAATAATTCTTAGATAATTAATTATACCCTTTTTAATTCTGCCATTTTTAACTTTCGTTTTGAACGACCGGTTTCTGATACTGAGTTCTGAAGTCCACGCCCTTCAACGATCTGTTTACGCCCTCTGTAACAGCCAGTATCTGTAATGTGTTGTTGTTTTAAAATTAGCTCTTTTTTTATTACTCATTTGACTTACTGTTAGTGCTAGCTTAAGATAACTTACCGAAACCCGTCTGAGCGCGCCGCTGCTCCTTTTAGCATTAGACCACCCGAATCCGATGCTAATGTTAGCTTGTTCCTCTTCCGGTGTTCGCCAGCTCCGCTCGTTGCACGCGGCGATTTTGGGAGTTATCGCTGTTCCAGTCAAGACACACACAAAGTTCACCAAGTGTCTCCCGTAAATTAATCCGTAAGGAGAAGGTCCTCGCTGCTGCGAGGCTGCTGCGAGGCTGCAGCGAGGCTGTACAATTGAAGCTCCGCTCCATCGCGCCAGAAGCAGTGTCCCGTTGCCGCCGGTCCCTACGCCGGGGGTCCGCTCGTTTAATTTTTGCCGGCTGCGCGTTGGGAGCGATCGCAAATACACTAAAAATTGAACTAAAACATAAAAATAACAATTATACTTTATTTATAAAGCCATTTAAAAAAACCACAGCTGCAACAAAGTGCTGTACACATGAAATTAAGAACATATAAACAAAAGATGAGATGAAATCATGAAAAACAACAGTCATGTGTTTAATACAGTGGGTTGAGCCCAGAGATCAAAGCTTGTCGGAACTCTCACTTTATATGGCTCTGGTTGAGCCCAGAGCCATATAAAGCCATATACAGAGCCATATAAAGTGAGAGTTCTGACACTTCCATAGACTCCCATTGTAAGAATGGAATGCGGAAGTCACGTGGGTCATGGAGGGGGCGATTCATAAGATATCTATGGGGCGATTCGTTCCACTAAACTGTTCCAAACGGCAGCGCTACTAGCATCAAACGTAGTTCATTGTTGATGTTTCAGACGTGTTTTCTCCGGTAAGTTGATGAAAATACAATTTTCTTTTGCCCTTGTGAAGCGTTTAAAACGTCAAAAAATGCTTAAGAAAAACGCATAGTGTAGTGCTCACGCCACTAGGTGGAGTTGCAGGATAAGAAATGAAGAGGAGAAAGGTAGAAAGATTGTCAGTTTGTTACTGCTCAATAATTACTGAAAAACGCAGGACAACATAAGAAAAGTCGGGTTTTTGTGTCATGTTGCGCCAGTAGCTGCTCAAATTGACTGACAGCGACGAGCTGTTTGGAACAATTGAGAGCTACATGAACCACGTGACCGCCTGTCGCCGTCGGCGAGTTCAAAGAGTGTCGCAACTCTCACTTTACAGTAACCAGGGGTTGCTAGGTGAGGGGCTGGACTCAGGTTGTGGTGGGTTGTCCTCTCTCGCTTGTGAGAGTATTTTAAAACGAAACGTATCTTATCACAGTAAAATAAATTTACTAGAGTAAATAAACCACTGGGTGCATTTTTTTGCCACTAGGACTGTTTTTTTATGAAGTACATACCCAAAGTTGAGTAAAAAAACCTTTAAAAAGTGAATTTTGAATATGTGGTCCCCTTTAAATCATGTCCTCGACAGTTTCTTTTTGGAAGAAACGAAAAACTAAACGTTTCCGGTGTAAGTGGAATTGTAAGGTGGTCCTTGCCAAGTGCCTGCAGACTGGTACGACGCGTCGCCCGCACGACTTGGCTCCCGTCCTCCTTCTCCAACTGGGACGGTCTCCCCGCCGGTCCTGGTGGACCGTGAGGAGGCCATTGTCGCGTTAGCGAGATGCTAAGCTAACAGCATGCAAGACGGTTTGCTAAATAATGAAAAAAAACCAGCTCTAACACACAGACAGTTGTACTCTAACATTGTTCTGACATAGTTTCACAAAATGATTTATGTAGAATATTTTGTTTACCGGCCAAAAGGACGACGTCTTCCAGAGCAGATCCGAGCCAGACTCAGAGAGAGGAGGGGCTGCAGTCCAGCTTCTCCGATGAGATAAATCCTTCACGTTTACTTTTTTTTTGATTAACTGAAACCTGCGCGTTGCCCAAACGTCTACCCGACTGGAACACCCACTGACACAACACGAAGTAACCATTGCAATTAATTAGAAATTAACACAAAAAAAACGTGAAAAATGAACATCCATTAGACCGCGCTGTCCCCTGTTCTGACTTTCAAAATGAGGGTCCACCCGGAAGTAAGACGGATGTGACGTCACATGGGAACTATGTATAGCAACTTCATCCGGCGAAGCCATGCTGTCCGTGACGCTGACTTGCTAGGGGCTGCTAGCATTAGCGACTTGCGAGACAACGTTACCTCTCAACGAGAGATATCGCGGGAGTTTAATATTGCGAGATCTCGTACAACGAGATCTCGTTACACCCCTAATTATTATAAATTAATTTATTGAGAGTTCAGTAATCTGACAGCTTGTGGATAATCGCTGTCCTTTAGTCTTTTTGTATGCGATGACAGACTCCTGTATCATTTGCCTGAGCGTAGTACTGTAGTTGGAAGTGTCCTTGAGCTGGGTGGGTGTGGTCCTTAATGATGCTGTGTGTTTTACGCAGACATTGGCTGTGGTAGATGTCCTGGATGGTGTGGAGACTGCTACCAGTGATGTCCTCTGATGTTTGCACCACCCTTTGTAGAGCTTTCTGGCTTTGACTGGTGCAGTTCCCGTACCACCCTGTGATGCAGCCTGTCAGCAGGCTCTCAATGGTGCACCTATAAAAGTTGAGGATGCTGGTGGCCGTACCAAACTTCTTTAGTTCTTTTAGGAAGTAGAGTCTTTGTCTGGCTTTCTTGACCACCGTGTCTGTATGTAAAGTCCAGGACAAATCCTCGGTAATGTGAACGCTGAGGAACTTGAAGCTGCTGATTTGCTCCACCTCAGCATTGTTTATGTAGATGATGGAGTGCTAACCTCCACGCTGTTTCCTGAAGTCCACTATCATCACCTACTAAAGTACCTTTAAATCAAAGTTGATTTAGGCTGCTACAATTCTACACATTACATAAGAAACATTTCAGAGAAGCCAGAACATTCCTGTCTTTAAAATGTATTTAAAAGTTCAACTTCTTTTTTCTTATCTGTAAGATATTCTGTTTTCAATTATTTTCTTCTTCTTTATCTTTTTTTTTTCTCTCTCTCTCTTTACGTTCATCTCTTGTCAGTGCCACCCAATGGCTTAGTTGTGTATTGTGGAACAATTGTGACTGAGGAAGGCAAGGAGAAGAAAGTCAATATTGACTTTGAGCCTTTTAAACCAATCAACACATCTTTGTACCTCTGTGATAACAAGTTCCACACTGAGGTGAGAGATTTCACTTGGTTTCTTTTGTATTTTCTTCTCGGGGATAATACTTAAGGTCTAAGTTTGTCTATTTGCCTTTTTCATATATTTATTTTTCACTACCCACACACAGGCATTGACAGCCCTGCTCTCTGATGACAGTAAATTTGGCTTTATTGTCATTGATGGTAGTGGAGCACTGTTTGGGACACTTCAAGGCAACACCAGGGAGGTGCTGCATAAGTTCACTGTGGACCTACCCAAGAAGCATGGTACTGACCCACAATAACAAAATAAGCAATTTTTAATGCTTCTATCTGAATCCAGGCGGAAATTAGTAGCAAACACTACATATTAGTTTGAAGCTTTCGGTTTTGCCATTAACCAAACAAAAGTTGAATTATATGTTGCTGTATTTTCTCTTTCAGGCAGAGGAGGACAGTCTGCTCTGCGTTTTGCACGTCTAAGAATGGAAAAGAGACATAACTACGTGAGAAAAGTTGCAGAGACTGCTGTCCAGCTCTTTGTATCCAACGACAAAGTAAATGTGGCAGGAATGGTCTTGGCTGGCTCTGCTGATTTTAAGACGGAACTTAGCCAATCTGACATGTTTGATCCAGTGAGTGTGTTTGTCTTTCAGCCATGAATTTTCCATTGTTGCAATAGCATGCAGTAATCCTATTATAATCATTATATAATTTGTTTAGAAATCAGACCGAAAGTAATTTAGAAAGTTGTTTTTTCCACATTTAACTCTTAGAAAATAAAGTGATAAAATTAAGAAAATGTGTTTTTTTTGAATTATGTTTTTGTCAAACATTTTCAAATACCGTACGAATATTTTCTCTAAAAATTTACTGGAATAAAAATGTTTTGGTGAAATTTCAATATTCAGAACTTAATTAGCTGGTTGTGGAATCCAAAGCTGCTACTTTAATATATACTTTAAGAACTTAATATGTGTATGTGTGGCATTGCACTGTACTGTACTGAAGTTGTGCTTGTGTTCTTGTTTTCTCAGAGGTTACAGGCTAAGGTTTTAAAGCTAGTTGATATCTCTTATGGAGGCGAAAATGGTTTCAACCAGGCCATTGAGCTTTCTGCAGAAGTTCTTTCGAATGTCAAGTTCATTCAGGAGAAGAAACTCATAGGTAAGATCACTTGTAGATGTTGTTTTAAGATGCTGTCATTGATATGGTGGAAGTTTTCCTGAGTGCATTTTCCCCTTTTGCCTACAGGGCGGTACTTTGATGAGATCAGCCAGGACACGGGCAAATACTGCTTTGGAGTGGAGGACACACTAAAAGCCCTAGAGATGGGAGCAGTGGAGATCCTCATAGTCTATGAAAACTTAGATACCATGCGTTATGTTCTACGTGTACATGGGGCTGAGAGCAACGGACTTGAGAATGGTACATTCTTCGCATTTGTTACTTTTACCTAACCAACAGACTGTATGTTTCTTTTTTTAATCTTGTTTCTATACTTTTGTTTTTCAGATGAAAAAACTTTGTACTTGACGCCAGAACAGGAGAAAGACAAGTCTCACTTCACAGACAAAGAGGTGAGTACTATAATGGAAAGGCATATCTAAAGTAGAGATGGGGCCGATCCGGTATCGGCGTCCGATACCAGCATAATTTACGTATCAGATTTTCTGATCCAACCTGCCGTTATTTTCTGATCCATGATGCACGTTGGCTACAAACTATGAAATGGATTTCCTGAACGGAGGTGTGTCTCATGAACCCAGAGTAATAAGACCAGCCTCACATTCAGGAAATCCATTTCATAGTTTGCAACCAGCTACAACGTGCAGTAGCACTGTAGCTAACCGCTAGTCAACTTTTCCTTGTAACATGTCCACTGTGTGGAAGTGTTTTACACTAAACACCACAAGACAGCAACGTGCAATGTCTGCAGAGTCATAGCACCACATTAAACCGCGGTCAAGTTAGTTTTACGTTGGACATTCGAGCTCCGGGGCTTCAGCGGGACGCCACTCTCGCTGAACCGAAACACAGGCATCCCGACCCGGCCAGCGGCGTCCCCGTCTTGATGGAGGACCAGGCTGAGAGCGGCTGACCGAAATCAGAGCGCCCGCCCGGGATTGAACAAGAAAAACACACCGCTGAAGCCACGGAGCTCAAATGTTCACCGAGAAGTTGCTAAACTTCATCGTAATTAATGACCAACAGCTATCAGTTGTAGAAAACGAAGGATTTTGCAGCTCGATACTTGCAGCCAAGATATAGTTTTCCCTCCAGGAGATATTTATCAGTACAACAGTAGACAATCATAAAAAAGCATATTAATTAAAAATTATAAGAAAACTGTATTTAAAAAAAAAAACGAAACATAAAAAGCTACATTATAAAGCGATGTAAAATACTAAAAACAGGAACATGTCTGTGTTGGTTTATGCCATGAATTTAGCAGAAGTAAAGCTATTTAATATTTTATATAATTCATTTAGTCATTCATTTAAAAGAGAAGAAATAAAACCATTTCATCAAAAAAGAAAACATTGAATGAAAAGAGTGCAGAAAGAAAGAAAAATTCTTACATCACCCCCTTATTTAAAATAATATATAAAATAACTTTAAACAATCACTTAAATTAATCACTTTAATATCCACTTTAAAGCTAGGAATAAAAAAAAGCATGTTTTGTGTTAGCAGAATTTAATCGTAACTTTGAAACTTATCTAACATTAATAAAACGTACCTCAAGTTGCCTTTTTGGACATGCATGCATATATGTGTACACATTGTACTTGAGAGGAGATTATTACAGCCTCATATAAAATCAATGATAATGATGATATCGGAACGGGATCGGTATCGGCCGATATCCAGATTTAAGTACAGTATCGGGATCGGATTGGAAGTAAGAAAATGTGGATTGGTGCATCCCTAATCTAAAGGTTAAGTCAAAGTCAAAAGTCAAAGTCAACTTTATTGTCAAAACTCCAATATGTATAGGACATACACAGGATTGAAATTGCATTTCTCTCTGTCCCTCGGTGCAACAGTAAACATTTAAACACTAAAACATTTAATAAACATAAGCATAAAATGAAATAATAAAAGTGTAATACTGTCCTGAGTTTTTGCATAGTAGTTTTTGCATAGTAGTAGTATGAAAGTATGAAAAGTTACACCAACACTAAAACACTAAACATTTAATAAACATAAGCATAAAATGAAATAACAAAAGTGTAATACTGTCCTGAGTTTTTTGCATAGTAGTATAAAAGTGTAAAAAGTATATCTATAAAATAAAATGAAAGTTCTGGCATTGACATTTGTAATAGAGTGACACAGTATATGTATGAGGTAATTGATATTGGTATAGAGGTAAAGTGGCATATGCAATAAGGCTAGTAAAAAAAAAATATCAGTAGTAGTGTAGATGTAAAAAGTAGTGTAAATGTAAACAGTAGTATTGAATGAAAACAGTAGTAATAAATGTAAACAGTGAATGTAAACAGTAGTATGACTATAGGCAGTAATGTAATACAAACAAAACGTACTGCTTAAAGTTTGTTTTACTGTGTCTTGTTTCTAGACGGGGCAGGAACACGAGCTGATTGAGAGCATGCCACTGCTCGAGTGGTTTGCGAACAACTACAAAAAATTTGGAGCCACTCTGGAAATTGTAACGGACAAGAGCCAGGAAGGATCTCAGTTTGTCAAGGGCTTCGGAGGAATTGGAGGTGAGCACACTGGGGTTGTTGGAAGGCCCAGGATTTGTGACGTATTTGAGCATTTGTGCAAAATGAAGTTGAGAGACTAGATGTGGTCAGTTTAACTAGTGACATAAGATACTCATGTTTTGATATTTTGTGGATTAACTTAGCTTAATTTATTTTCCTACTCTGTACTGCTACAATCATTCTACAAAAATGTCAAGCAAAAGTTTTACAATAGTTATGAACTCTTTTTATTATCCACAGGTATCTTGCGGTACAGGGTGGATTTCCAGGGCTTGGAGTACCAAGGAGAGGATGATGAGTTCTTTGATTTGGATGACTACTAGGTAGTCTTGGACTGGTATTGGGAGAAGAAAAGAAAGAAAGGAATGAATGAAGAAATAAGTAATGAAAAAAAAAATGCCACCTCTCCTGCAGCAAGTGAGGGGAAACTGTGTTGACCATATATATATATAAATATATGACAGACACACCTTCCAATTTACTTGTTGCATACACAAACTTGCAAATACATCTGTACACTCTTCAAAATGCATCACACAGGCTGAAGAGGACTGACATTTTCTTTTAGCCAGAGAGGGAGAAAGCCCTTCCTGAATATATCCCTGCCTTAGAGTGCTGGTTCCTTCCCCTTGTTGGATTGGACTTGACTCACATTGGTTCAGTTTTTTTTTTTTTTCTCTTCCCTTCCACTGAACACAACAGCAACTTTCCAGATTGCTTCTTGCCCCTAACTTGGTCTAAAGATGGAAATGGACTTGCTCCTCGGATATAGAAAATATATTTTCATTTCTGGCCTCATAATGTCCCTAATCTTTTTTTTTTTTCACCTCTATGCTTTCTCTCTCTTTTTATTTTTATTTTTTTCTCTTCGCATTGCATTTCATTTTTTTACTGGTAACTGCTGCTGTTGTATTTTATGAAAGCGGGGGATTTTTTTTACCTGGGATTTCTGTAGAGAAAGGGGGACAAAGTATTAAATTTGAACTGCTGAAAACCATTGCTACCTCCTCATCTGCTGTGGTCTTGATCATGTGCCATGTGTGACTTCTTTTTGATAATGACAACCTTTTTCCTGGCGTCATGGCATTAAATATGCATAGTAGTTCTGAATAAGTGAAATATGCAAAACTTAACTTGAAGTTAGATTTTAGAAACCACCACAATTTGAGGGTTTACTCTAAAATTAACCAATTTCTATGTTTAATAATCTCCCAGTTATTTTTTTAAAGATACAATTTACTTCACAGGTATACTTTTGTCCATTTTTACTGGGTTCCATATTGTCTGTATTTATAAGTTATGCATAACCTAAATATACTGAAACCTTCCAAAGGATGAAATTTTAAAATTGAAGTTTCTAGAGAAATAAATTTGCCAACTGCTTTTTCTAAAGTCATAAAAAACAGGGTTTTTATTCATAGTTGCTTGTATATATGTTTTTCCCCAGCAATCTGTCAGTGGTCTTTTTTTCAATACACTAAATCTTAAAATATTTACCGTACAAGTTCGTCATGAATATTTAGCTTGATTGCAATTTTCACATTTGATTATCCCTTTGTCAAACCATCAGAAATGTGTTGCATCTGTAGATTTACAGAAATTTTGATTAATTTGAAATTCAGTGCAAACAAAGCATACCAAAATTGCCTTGATGGCTGTGGCAAACTAGCAATGAGTGCTAAAATGCATTATACTCATCATCCTAAAATCCTATGACAAGTCATTGGGGATAGTAAAAGAAACTGAATAACTAAAGAGTAAGGGATGCATGTCAACCATATATACTCTGCCAAATGTTTGTTTACTTTTGTTAGTCACTAGGATTGAAATAAAAGCCTTGGCAAAGGAACTAAGGATAGAAGCACAATCCAAGACTTGGGGTGGCTGTGGCTGAGTGGTTGGAGCAGTCCTCAAATAAGAGTTGGGAGTTTTATTCCATCAATATGCAATCACATGTCAAATGTCGTTTGGCAAGACACTGAGCCCTGCATTGCCACTAATATGTCCCATTAGTGTATGAATGATCTAAAGCACTGATTAGAGTGATTTACTCAAAAAAAGCTTTGTAGAGCGCTGTATGATGGGTAAATGAAGGTGTTTTGAGTATCCTGGTTGACTAGAAGGGTGCTTTATAAGTAGAGTCCATTTACTATTTGAAAACACTACAAGACTAGTTAGCAAAATCAGCTGTTTTGGCATCGCAGCGTTTCACAAGTACATACTGAAACAAAACGGCGTTCCTCCAAGATCACTGCAACACAGAACATAACGTGTCATGCCTTGTACTGGCATTTTGCATTTTAAAATTTATGTATTAAGGAAATTTACCTACTTTTTTGTGTGTGTCTTAATCATTTTAAACCCATCAGTCATGGGTTTTTGAAAGTGCACTGCTTCCCCCAAACAAAACAAAAAAGTAAATTGCTGCCCATTCTGACCACACGTTCTGATTTTATCAAGCTACATTGAAATAACTGAGTGCCTTTAATCACATGCACAATTTTATAATGGCCAACTTCATGCTGCATTTCATAGCAAGTAACGCTATGCGGATGATTGATTTTTGCCTTGTGTATCCCTCTTCAGGATAGCAACAGCATCTTTATCCATTTGCCTTGTTTGGGGGAGTCACCAGGAAAAGCCTTGGTAGCACGATAGGCCAATCAATAAAAGGCAAAGCAGCGAAACCCCGCCTTCTTAGTCAAAATCTGTCCAATCAGTGCTCACCTTTATTGCATGGGCGTTCCCATCCCCCCACCCACCTTTGACACTTGCCGAAGCAAAGCTGTGCGGTTGTGCGAACTGAATGACGTCTCTGAATTTGCGGGCCGCCGACGCAGGGCTGGGTTTCCATTTTCACAGCGAGTTTCGGGGGGGGATCATCAACATGGAGCCAGAGATGGAAGACAAAACAGTGGAACTGATGGTGAGCCTTCTTTCGGTGACATACGGTGCTTCTGGTGGTGTCACTGTCAACCTTTTTGGGGGTAAAAGCGCGAGGCTCGATTCGACGATAGCCGAAGCGGCTTGTCGGAAGAGGTGGAGGAGAAAGGAGGGGGACCAGAAATCAGAGGGAGGGCCCGAAAATATCGGTACATTTAGCTAAGAATGCTCATCGCAGATCACACAAGTAACGGAGAACATGTTTTGTGGGTTATACGTTTTAAATATTTGATTAAATTAACAGAATGTTGTTCGGTCGTCGGCGGAAGACAGCCGAGGATTCCTGGTGTAGCGTTCACTGCGGTGACGCTGCGCCACTTTAACTGGGCCCACTAACTAGCCTGTTTGCTAGCACAAGCTAGGAGGCAATGAACCACGTCAATGTACGTTGTGTTATGGACTTCACACAAAGTAATAGTTGTGAGAAGCAGTTAAGATAGGTAAGATTACAACGACATGTATCGAGAGTCCGAACAATGTGCGTCTTGTCTGTTTATATTTCTAAAGTGCGTAGAAGGAAGTGTACTGCTTTTCATTCACACACACAGCGAGCATTAGCGGTTAGCTTCATAGCAAGTATGCTAAATAAGCTTGTAAAACTGAACATTTTTATATAAAATTTCAAAGTTATCTGTATCAACACATTTATTGGTAACCAAGAAGATACACTACCATTCTAATATCAGTTTCCTTTATAGATAGTAATTTAGCCAACTATTATTAGGTTTGCGATTTCTCGATGAGGGGGGCAACCGCTAGCTAACATTAACATTAGTGGTGATCACTGGGGTCAGATAAGGTACAACAAAACATACAATAATTTAAGAAGACGTGTGTTTTTTTTATTTTTTAAGATAACCCATATAACAAAAGGCTAAGTTTATACCTAACCGGAAGTTAAACGTAAATGACTCTTTAAAACCACAGAGCTCAGTTCCTCTCGACCCATTGTTACAAATCTTTATGCCTAATAAGACAGTCAGATATAGATATATACTTGGGTAAAATTCATAGGTTATTCTTTTAAGTGTACACTTCATAGGTTATTCCTTTAAGTGTACACAAGTAAGCAGTTTATGTATATTTAAAAAGTCTAGTGCCCCAGCACCAAGTCACTGAATAGCCATTTCACTATCAAAATTTGTCACATCTCATGATGGTGTTTATCAATATAAAACACTTTAAATTTTTGTATGGAAATTGTATAAATATTTTTTATTTAAAATATTTTTGAAATAATATATACCATAAATAATAAAAAAAGTTTAAAATTGATTTATCAAACAAAATTGGTTAATTAGGTTGGATTTGTAAGCAAAGCCTAAATTTTATTGACTTGTTTACATTAAATCGTACACAATTCTTACTAGAGAATTTTTTTTAGATAGTTTTCCCACACTAGAAACGTAAAGACCTATGAGATTATTTTGAAATTTGTCTAGGTTTTGTCATTTTGTGTACTTTAAAAAAAAAAGTGTCAATGTTATTCACTAACCACTCATGAGTGGGGATGGCAGAACAGTTGGTGGGGTTTTGGTTAACCTCGAATGACAATATTTGTCAATTCTGTTACCCTTCCCTCTTCGTATCCACCCAATTCATGTCTAATAATGCTTCTGTGTGTATGTTTATCAGTCTGTCTGTTGTGTGTGTGTGATTGAGTGTGTGTGTTCCTACACTCACTGTGCCAATGTGTGTAGCTCTAATACTGGTTTTTCCCCCTCACTATCCCCCACCTATTCCCCTCTTCTCCTTTCACCTTTAACGGTTACACACTCGCCTCTTCTCAATTTTCCAAATGACCCCTGTTTATTTATTCATTACTTTGTACTTTTGCACAAAACCATACTTTATTTATCTTGTTCCTTGCCAACTCTCTCACTTCATCTGCACATCCATCAACTCAACTACTGTACTCACTCTTTTGGTTTCCTTCTCCAAACTCCCCTCATCAACCTCCCCTCTTCTTTTTCTTTTCTTCCCATTTCTGATCTCTTGCTCTTTCTTTTCTCTTCCTCCCTCACCCTGTCCACTTCGTTCTCCTCTTCCCTTCCTCCCTTCCTCTCTCTTTCACACAGTGCTCTGTGCCTCGCTCTCTCTGGCTGGGCTGCTCCTCGGTGGCTGAGAGTTTGTGTGCACTCAGGTGCCTGCAGAGCATCCCCTCCACCCGGGCTCACAACCAGGTTCTGCCTCTCTCCTCTTAAATCTGCTGCTCCTCCTTTTCTCCCTTTTCCCCTTGTCATCCCATCACCCTTCACTTTTCTTTGCCCACTTCATACGAGTCCTCATCCAAGCTTGGTGCAGCCTGACAGCACCCACTCATCCTCCACCTCACCTTCCTACCTCCTCACTTTTTTTGTTGTTCTTTTCTCCTGCTCAGCTCTTGGCTTCTTCTCTGGTGCATACTTCAGTTCTTTCTGATAGTAACTACCGTACATTTTTGCTTAACAACCCATAACTTCCTCTGAATTTTGCCAAAAGCTTAACATTTAGAGTACTGTAAGGTAAAAAAAAAATTGCAAATATCTTGTAAATAAAAATTGTACAGTCAGATAATTTCATCAGACTCTAATTTCTTGTAATTTGAATAGAGGAAAGAAGCAGTGATTTACCAGAGAATAACCATGTATTAAGTATTCTCGCCTACCTGAAGGTGTGAGTGCTGAGGTGTGTGTGTGGGGGGGACTCACAGCTCTGAGAGGCTACATGCTTGCTGCTTGCCTGGCACAACCCTGTTTGTTTTCAGTTCCTTCTGTTCTGCCCTGCATGAACATCAACTCCCAACACCAGCAGGACTATCATGGTGTTGTCTTGTCTACTTTGATGTTGGTATTTGGACTTTTTGTTTATATGCTTGTATTCATGGCAATCACCAGTTTTATTCTGGTTTCTTCTCTCTCATTATGTCGTGGCAAATGTAAAAAAAAAAAAAATTATATCCGGTATATATATTGGCACCTGATATATTTTAAGACAACTTCTCTATTATGTTTATGCCAATACAGCCATTTTTTTGGGGGGACTAATTTTAACTCTTTCTCCATAAATGTACAGTTGCTTTTAAGTTACTCCCTGGTAAAACCAGCAGTGTTTCCCCTACCATTATACAAGCGGGATGCCCCACCCCGTCAACAGAACTGAGCGCCCCGCCTACCAAAGCGAACTTGCCACCCACCCAGCACTGACATAGCACTAAGCTAGCAGCACAAAATATAGGCTCTCTAGCTAAAAAGCTAAAGGTGCCTCTTCCCTCATGCTGAACGCCCCCCGCCCCTGCTCAAAAACTGTTGGTACAAGCTTTGCTCAGACATGTCTCCGTCCCTCTCCATCAACAAAAATCATGGATGAGATGAGCACCCCGCCATGGCAAGTTAACTAGGTAAACCACTGACCAGCATCGTCTTTTCAAATTAGTATGCAAATATTTAAGAGCTAAACTATAAAAAAAAACGTAATACTGAGCAACAAATTAAAAACTGGATTCCAAAAAAGTTGGGACACTACCGGTAAACAAATTGTGAATAAAAACTGAATGTAATGATGTGGAGATGGCAAATGTCAATATTTTATTCATAATGCTTGTTTTGTATATAATGTATATAGAAATCTGTCATATCCTGTTGGTTTTGAACTGTCAACATCTGTTTACTGTGATTGTAGTTTTCTTTATTTTCTTTTTGATAAGTGCAAATGCCTATTGCCAATGTGACGTGTGCTGCTGACCACTTGACCAGGTCACCCTTGTAAAAGAGATCTCGATCTCAACGGGCTCTACCTGGTTAAATAAAGGTGATTGATTGATTGATTGATTGATTTTATTCATAATAGAACATAGATGACATCAAAAGTTTAATCTGAGTAAATGTAAAAATTTTAAAGGAAAAATTTGTTGATTCAAAATTTCACAGCATCAACAAATCCTAAAAAAGTTGGGACAAGTAGCAATACGTGTCTGGAAAAAAGAAATTGAGCAAATAACGAACAGCTGGAAGACCAATTAACACTAATTAGGTCAATTGACAACATGATTGGGTATAAAAAGAGCTTCTCAGAGTGTCAGTGTCTCTCAGAAGCCAAGATGGTAAGAGGATCACCAATTCCACCATTGTTGTGCAGAAAGATGGTGCAGCAATACCAGAATGGTGTTACCCAGCGTAAAATAGCAAAGACTTAAGTTATCATCATCAACCGTGTATAACATCATCAAAATATTCAGAGAATCTGGAACAATCGCTGTGCGTAAGGGTCAAGGCCGTAAAACTCTACTGGATGCTCATGATCTCCGGGCCCTTAAACGTCACTGCACATCAAACAGGAATGCCACTGTCAAGGAAATAACAGGATGGGCTCAGGAATACTTCCAGAAAGCATTGTCAGTGAACACAATCCACCGTGCCGTCCGCCATTGCCATCTGAAACTACAGTGCAAAGAGGAAGCCATTTCTAGCTCCACAAGCTCAGACGTTTGCACTGGGCCAGGGGTCATTTAAAATGGAGTGTGGCAAAATGGAAGACTGTTCTGTGGTCAGATGAGTCACGATTTGAAGTTCTTTATGGAACACTGGGACGCCATGTCATCCGGACCAGAGAGGACAAGGATAGCCCAAGTTGTTATCAACGCTCCGTTCAGAAGCCTGCATCACTGATGGTATGGGGTTGCATGAGCGCTTGTGGCATGGGCAGCTTGCATGTCTGGAAAGGCACCATTAATGCAGAGAACTATGTTCAGGTTCTAGAACAACATATGCTCCCATCTAGATGTCATCTCTTTCAGGGAAGACCCTGCATTTTTCAACAAGATAATGCCAGACCACATTCTGCAGCAATCACAACATCATGGCTACGTAGGAGAAGGATCCGGGTACTGAAATGTCCAGCCTGCAGTCCAGATCTTTCATCTATAGAGAACATTTGGCGCATCATAAAGAGGAAGGTGCGACAAAGAAGGCCCAAGACGATTGAACAGTTAGAGGCCTGTATTAGACATGAATGGGAGAGCATTCCTATTTCTAAACTTGAGAAACTGGTCTCCTCTGTCCCCAGACGTCTGTTGAGTGTTGTAAGAAGAAGGGGGGATGCCACACAGTGGTAAAAATGGACTTGTCCCAACTTTTTTGGGATTTGTTGACGCCATGAAATTTTGAAACAACATATTTTTCCCTTAAAATGATACATTCTCTCAGTTTAAACTTTTGATCTGTGATTTGTGTTCTATTCTGAATAAAATATTAGATGTTGGCACCTCCACATCATTGCATTCAGTTTTTATTCACAATTTGTTTAGTGTCCCAACTTTTTTGAAATCCGGTTTGTATATGTAAATATCTGTACCCTGTTCAGTTTTGTGCTCTCCCAAGTTTCAGAAAGCCTACACAAAGATGCAAATTGGTAATAAAATAACCTTTCAGATGCTTATAATTATTTAAAATCAATGGGAAGAGTTTGTTTTCAGTCACAACTAGAAAGTGCAAACTTGTAAGAATAAAACTAGATACCGGTACTTGATATTCTATACTGTACATGATTTAGTTTTTAATTTAAGGTTTACCATATCTTATCATATCTGTATTATCTGAATGAGGTTATTTGATCTGATGACCTTGAATCAGTTTGCAAAATGTAAAAAATAAATAACGATAAAAAATACTGGCAAACAGTAAAGATTAATTATAAAGGGTTAACATCCGAGTCTAACATAAGCAGTTTGTGATTTGATAACAAACATGTTCATCTCATGATTCAACTCTCGTTAGCATCTTTACACTCAAATAATTGAGTGTAAGGACTCGCATAGTTCTTAAATTAAGGGACATGCTAGAAGTTGTCCCCCTATCATCTGTGAATGATTTAGGACTGTGATCTCTTTTATTACTGCCATGCCTGATCTGGTGCCAGTGACATACCAAACATTTTACCCTTTTAATTTCCTGTCCAGACTACGTAGCCCACATCACAGACAAGTAAACAGATTCCTTTTGTTGAGATGCTCAGTTTTTGTCACTCCATATGTGTGTATGCACGGCTGTGTGTATGCACGGCTGTATGTGCGTGCACAAGTTTATGATAGTTGACCTTTTGTGGCTGTGTTTGTGACACTTTTTTGTGTCAAAGCACTGTCCACAATGTTGCCCTGGCTCTTAAAATGCATTTATACAGATTAAAATGGAAGAGTACACTAACATGTGCATTCTCTTAATTTCTTTTTCTATAGAACACATCAGGGATGGAGTCACAGAATTTAGTGGACGATCTGTCGCCAAAGAAGAATACAGTTCTGAAGGTGTGTTTTTATGTTTTTGTTTTGTTATTATGCTAAACGTATTAACGAGGAATAATTCATCCATCCATCCGTTATCTTTAACCCACTTCTTCCATTTTGGGTCACGGGGGTCGCCGTGCCCATGTCCAGCAATCACTGTGCAAGGACAGATCGCAAGTCCATCACAGGGCCACATAGAGACAAACAAGACAATCATTCACTCTCTTACTCACACCTAGGGACAATTAAGAGTTACCAGTCAGCCTAACATGGATGTTTTTTGGTCTGTGGGAGGAAACGGGAGTAGGAACAGTTCAGTTTATTTATATAGCGCCAAGTCACAACAGAAGTCATCTATGGGTACTGAACAGAAACACTCATATACTGTACATAAAAAGTTTATCTGAGGAGCAGACTGCTTTTAATTTAACTTCATTGCAGAACTCTCATCTTGAGCAAACATGAAGGCAACAGTGGAAAGGAAAATCTCCCTCAACAATTGGAATGACCTATTTTAAATTGCTTGATTAAAGGGAAAAAATAAAGTTTTGTTTGCTTTCAAAATCTCTGCAGTTTGAAAAAAGTACATGTTTGGTTATAATGAGAAAACTTCAAGGGATCACAACATTTTAAGCATATCACACTATACATAAACGGCATGTTTTTATGTTTTGTCCTCTGTTTAAATTAAAACTTCAGACCAGTCATAAACTTCAGACCAGTCATAAAATTAGCCTTTACATAATCATTGTACTGTAGTATTTAATCTGTTCTAAAAATCTGTTTCTTGTTTGTGACTCATATATATTTAATGCCAGCATTAAAAATGGATATATTTAAAGCCAGCATTAAAAATGTAAAAAAAATATGTATTAAATGTCTGATTCAGATGATCGCACTAAGCAAAACACAAACTTTACTTTTAACAAAGTTACATAATAATACTTTATCTCTAAATGCTGTAAATCTAAGAGAAGAAAAGCATCTGATCAGTCTTTTTATCCTTTCATTTGTAGCTTAGTAACGGCCCGGTCGTGGGGTCTCGCAAGCGTCCATCAGAAGGGAATTATGAGAAGGAGAAGGAACATTGCATCGCCCTGTTTGACCAGTGGTCGGAGGCCGACCAGGTGGAGTTTGTTGAACGCCTGATTTCCCGTATGTGCCACTACCAGCACGGTCACATCAACTCCTACCTCAAACCCATGCTGCAGAGGGATTTTATCACTGCATTGCCAGGTACAAACACCCATGCCTCTACAAACTGTTGGTGGTAGACTTGTATTGCGGTTCACTGGAGTTCTGCAGCTGTATGTCTGATGCCATGTATTTTTTGATGGACATTTGTGTTACGTTAAGGTAGATAATCTTTTCACACTTTTTTGTACACATATTTATGACCATATAAAAAATAAAAAGTGCTACAATAAGATGGTCATTGCAGCTAGATATCAGTGTTTCCTCTAGGTTACTTGCCTTTGGAGGGCTCTGTCTTTTGGGTTTTTGTCGACGATGGGTTGCTAGGGTGAGAGAAGCGGAGCGCTACTTTAGTGGCAGCAGTTGTCAACTGGGTGGTGGCGGGAGCGGAGTGCTACATCTGTATTGCATGCGGGGGTTAGTTAGCTTAGCGCTGCGTTTGTATTGCCCGCGGTTTGTAATCTGAGCTGAGTTGCTAATCTCTGCTCCATGTCCGGAAGTGGCGGCGCTGCATGGTGGGTGGGGGATTTGGTAGGCGGAGCGCTCGGTTCTGTTGACAGAGCGGGGAGCCCTCCTTGGGTAATGGTAGGAAATCACTGCAATTCATTATTGAGAACAGTACCAAAAATCTAACAAGGGATAAAAATGTGTGCGCAAAAGATTAATTTCTCAAACCATAACTTCTGATTGCAAAAAGTAAATGTTAAAAACATACTGGCTTTGTTTTGGAAAGTCTCAATATTAGAAAGGAAATGAGGACACAATTACCCAAGCGGAGAAAAATAACCAGAAAAAATACAGCTAATTTAGCTGTGTGCACTTACCGTACTCACTCTCCTCTTTGTGTCTTCCTCCCTTTAGCCCAGGGCCTGGATCACATTGCAGAGAACATCCTGTCTTTTCTGGATGCACGTTCGCTGTGTGCGGCAGAGTTGGTGTGTAAAGAGTGGCAGAGGGTAATTTCTGAGGGAATGCTGTGGAAAAAGCTCATTGAGCGTATGGTCCGAACTGACCCTCTTTGGAAAGGCCTGTCTGAAAGACACCAGTGGTGAGCATGACACACACGGTTTAACCTGTTGCACCAATTTTACTGTTACTGCTAGAAATTAAATGGAGGATGTGATTTAAAAAGTTAAGTTTGTTAATCCCTTCGCTTATTTTAAATAAAGAAAAGTAACCTACGTGTTTTTTGCAAAAAAAATTTTTATGCCTTTAGAATCTCATAGGTTTAAAAAAAATCAAACTTGAGGAACTGTATTTGTCGTGTTCTTACATATTTTTTGTGTTGCTTCCTAATTTCAGGGAGAAATATCTGTTCAAAAACCGCACATCAGAAATCCCACCCAATTCCTATTATCACTCTCTTTATCCTAAGATCATTCAAGACATAGAGGTAAGCTGCAGCAGTCACATTGACATTTACAATAAACAATCAGTTTTTGGTTAATTTTAAAGTTTAGTGTGTGTTTTATTATTTGAACATACCTTTTTTCTGTTTCTTGTTAAAATCACATTCATGAACTATAAATGATGGTTTCCAAAATGTAAGAAAATATAAAGAACCCACTTGAGCTCTAATTTAAACTGACTTCAGTATATTGAATAAATTTATTTGCTAAGAATGAATTGATTTGGAATGAAGTGGGGGATTTTGCCTGTTTTATACAGTACCACTGATTAAACACACACGAGTCATTCTGCTTCTGAATATGAGAATGAGATTATTGTTCTGTTTCTCAGGAGTGAAGCTTTTTATTCTCTTCTTCTTTCCAGTGCAGAGCACAGACAAGTGCTAAAACATTGAGACTCTTGATAAAACAGTTGACCATTCTTAGTACTTTTTATTTAGTGTGCATAAAAGAACTATGGGTGCAACCACCTACCGGTAGTCTTTTGCTTTCAAGTGAGCCAGGCAAAAGGGTTTAAAAAGATATGTCCATGTTATTTTTTGGATTTGAAAGAAATGAGTTCAGTCTACCAAGAGGCTCCACTCTGATAAAGTGGCATAAACTTGTATTTGCAATTAAAGGAGAAATGTAATCAAATCTGAAAAAATCGATATAACAAGAATTTCATATAGTAAACAACACACATAAACATACTTAGTATGCTTTTTTCAAGTCAGTAGCTTAAAGAAATAGTTTTTTACATTTTTCCTGCTACATGCCGAAGTACAGTGATTTCTGTAGTAATTTTCTGGACGCACTTTTATGACACAATTAAGACCTCCTTTGCTATCTTACAATAACACTGAAGCTATAAACCCATCATTACTGTCCTCTTGTCTGTCATTTAAAATGGAAGCAGAAGACTTTTTTGAATCTGAAGGATATCACTTTAGTTTGTCAAAAACAGTTTGGTGATTTAGTGCATTAATGGGCATTTCTATCCTGGAAATACGAATAGCCGTGCGTTAGCCGCCGCATGCTAACGTTAGCATGCTAGCGCCGTATGCTAACGTTAGCATGCTAGCGCCGTATGCTAACGTGGAAGTGGGGGTGTTGAAAATGTCCTGAAACAGTTACCAATGTCTTGTTAAGCTCTGTCTTCCCCAGAACATAGTAGGATCTAAAATGATTTTTAAAGATGAAGGAGCAAGTTGAAACATGCTGTCTCCCTCCTTGCTAGCAGGCTCCATTGGGAGCTGCCTGGCTAACTAACTACGGTGGCCCTACACGGCCAAAATTCTACAGCGGCCTAATGCACAGGAGCGGTAAAAATACAATATAAAATTTTAAAAAAGTTTTAAAATCGATTTTGGGGCTTTTAGAATAGATTCTGAATCGCCAGGACTAAGAATCTTGATTCTTTAAAAAATAGATTTTTTTTGCTGCATCCATAATTGCTACACACTGAAACCTTTTTGTCCACAACTAAAACACACACTAATATTACTGTATGAGGGACAACTAGTTGCACTGCCTACGTCATATTCAGGGGACGGAGAGCAGGCAGGAGGAGGGGGGTCAAAAACACCAGATGAGAATTTTTTCACTTTGCAAAGTCTAAATTTGAGTTAGGATGACATTTTTGACTTGTGAAAATTTCTCAACAAGCTTATTTTATGCTTTTCATTAGACTACTATTAGCTTAAAAACACTTTTCATTTCTCCTTTAAATTAAGTGGCATTTTACTGTTTTTTGCTTGTTCCACTTTGTCTGCAAAGTTTGCATATCTCTCTCCTGGAATAATTTTAATGTATGCTATTAGTCTTTACATGTCTTTCTTCCCTCAGATAGTTATTTTCATCCTATTCGTCTGTAAACTTACTGTTTCTGTCTACTGGGTTATGGATGTCAATTGTACTTTTTCCATTTGTCTCCTTTTTATGCCCGCAGACAATTGAGGCTAATTGGCGATGTGGCAGACACAACTTGCAGAGGATTCAGTGTCGCTCAGAAAACAGTAAAGGTGTTTACTGTCTCCAATATGATGATGACAAGATCATCAGTGGCCTTAGGGACAACTCAATCAAGGTATGTGTCCTAAATGTTTTTGTTTAGTTTAATCTAAAATCTAAATAATTAAATTAATCTAAAAAAATAATTAATTTAATCTAAAAAAAAAAAAAAAATCTCAGGATTTTTTCCTTGTTACTGTTGCTACTTCTGGTTTGAAGTTAATTCGATACAATGTAATGTGAGCTATATCCAGGCAGTTTTATACTATCTGAGGTATAATACCTCGTGAACTAATGCAAAGTCATTCCCGTTGTGACTGTCCAAAGAGCTGTTACTATAAACAAAAGTTATTGTATAGAATTACAGCCAGTGGCGCCTCCTTTTATGACAGGTTTATGCCATTGTAGGGTTATCTCATCCCCTCAGAAGTTCAGTTGCTGTTCACAGCTTGAGTCGCACTTCAGACTGTCAGTATAATGACTATGCATTTAGGATTAATCTCATTATATGTTTATTAAATTACATCAGCATAGTCAGACAATTGCTTTCACAAATGTTAAAATGGCCAAATATATTTGTTAACTGTGTATTTTTGTTTGTTACTGTTGGCTACACAATTTAGTATCACATCATTCCTATTTGCTAAATGTGTTATTAGTATATTGTGTGTGTTCAGTCTCTGCGGTTTGAGAATATGTTTTCAAGCATTCACAACTAGTTTCCTGGAGCTGAGGCAGATAAGCATATTGCTGCCATGTTTCTGTCTGCCCCACTGGCCAAAAAGGACGTCTTGAAGTAATTACATGTGATCCAAATAGTGTGTTTAAGCAGCAGAAAGAGACCAAAAAAAAAGTATTTGCTAAGATCAAGACGTGGTTGTATCTTCTTAGCCTATGTTTGCGCCAGGAAATATTCAATTCATTAAAAAAAAATACGTGGCTTATTTTATTGTGTGTGGCTCTGGATTGAAACACCAGACACAGAGACAAGACAAAACTAAATTATAGGATAAAAGGGATCAACTTCAGGATGGTTGTATGTTCCATTTATCTGTCTAGCCTGGAAGGAGGAGATAATGATGATTATGAAGACTGAGGTGAATGATGGGAGGCAAAGAGCAGATTTGTCTTAATGTTATGAAGGAGGCTGACACGCAGGCAGAGAAAAACTCAGTGGCTATTAGAAAGCACACAGTTCAGCATCAGTAGTGAAATGGGGCATAAAAATTACATGAGCATTTCTGGATGACTAGGCCTCCCTGAGCATGACCCAGATCTGCATCCTTTTCATAACCACTTGTTTTTCCAGTAATTGTGCCCCAAAATGTTCTCTGGTGCACTCATTAGCTCTGTTCTTTTTGCTTTGTAGATCTGGGATAAGCAGACACTGGAATGTCTGAAGGTACTGACGGGTCATACAGGCTCAGTATTGTGTCTCCAGTATGACGAGAGGGTCATTGTCACAGGGTCTTCTGACTCCACTGTCAGGTATGACGTCCGTCTCACTGCAGCAGAACTTTGTGTACTTTTGAATCAGGAACAAAAGCTGAGTCAGCAAGAATTGTAATGACAGTGATTAAAGAAATTTTATGTTTAATCTTTTTCTACATTTAGGCTTAAAGTTTGACAAGTAATCATCAAAATTTTGACAAAAATAAAATAGGACATTGTGGCTGTACAATTTACACTTAATACATTAAAGCTCACTTTTGTAGTAATTATATTTTTCCCCTTCTGACCTGTGATGCCACATAGCAGAAGGCAAAGACTACAATTTACAGTACCTTTGAATATACACAATTTAGACATACTGTATTTAAACCACTGACAGGCAAAGTGACACTGCTCGTGTTATTATAGTGCAATGTTTGGGGAAAAAGCCTACATCCTATCATTCAATTGATCTTAAGACAGTCACTAATTGTTTTTGTTGACTACAGTAGTCATATTCTCATATGGTAACATTGGTACCACAGCAAGGCAGGAGGGAAAAAATGTCAAAATAGTGTAACAGACTGGGAGGTCTTACCTTGCCTTTAAACTTCCCATAAACAAACCAGATTCCAAAAAAGTTGGGATACTAAACGAATTGTGAATAAAAACTGAATGCAATGATGTGGAGGTGCCAACATCTAATATTTTATTCAGAATAGAACACAAATCACAGATCAAAAGTTTAAACTGAGAGAATGTATCATTTTAAGGGAAAATATGTTGTTTCAAAATTTCATGGTGTCAACAAATCCCAAAAAAGTTGGGACAAGTCCATTTTTACCACTGTGTGGCATCCCCCCTTCTTCTTACAACACTCAACAGACGTCTGGGGACAGAGGAGACCAGTTTCTCAAGTTTAGAAATAGGAATGCTCTCCCATTCATGTCTAATACAGGCCTCTAACTGTTCAATCGTCTTGGGCCTTCTTTGTCGCACCTTCCTCTTTATGATGGCCAAATGTTCTCTATAGGTGAAAGATCTGGACTGCAGGCTGGACATTCCAGTACCTGGATCCTTCTCCCACGTAGCCATGATGTTGTGATTGCTGTTCCATAAATAACTTCAAATCATGACTCATCTGACCACAGGACAGTCTTCCATTTTGCCACACTCCATTTTAAATGACCCCTGGCCCAGTGCAAACGTCTGAGCTTGTGGAGCTTGCTTAGAAATGGCTTCCTCTTTGCACTGTAGAGTTTCAGCTGGCAACGGCGGATGGCACGGTGGATTGTGTTCACTGACAATGCTTTCTGGAAGTATTCCTGAGCCCATTCTGTTATTTCCTTGACAGTGGCATTCCTGTTTGAGGTGCAGTGACGTTTAAGGGCCCGGAGATCACGAGCATCCAGTAGAGTTTTACGGCCTTGACCCTTACGCACAGCAATTGTTCCAGATTCTCTGAATTTTTTGATGATGTTATGCAAGGTTGATGATGATAACTAGGGATGGGAATTGTTAAGAAATTATCAATACCAATTCCTTTATCGATATCATTTATCGATTCAATTCTGTTATCAATTCTCATTGGGTTAGGCAAAAATATATAGTACACCATTTGTGTGGATGACTTATTTAATCCTCTTTCACCAGAACAACAATAGAACTTTTATGAAAAAAGAATTCCTTATTAACATTATTAAGGGGGCTGTCCTTGGTTGGAATGGGTGATAGGCTTCTATACAGTTGGACTTCTATCTCTTCCTCAAAAATGGTAAATGGAGCTTATTTATATAGCGCTTTCCAGCCCCCTATGAGGGGCCCCAAAGCGTTTTACAATACCAACCATCCACCCATTCATACACATTCAAAAAGTTATTCTAAGGCGGTCTCTTTTTTCTGCTTTACAGGAGGCATCTGAAATTATTGACATAACCACAACTTGTAATTCACAAGTTTAAATTTTAAAATAGTGTAATAATCCATGCAATCTATCATCTTTCATTACAAAAAACAAAACTTACATAGTTTATCATCTTCATCCTCCCTCTGTGTCTCTCCCTCTGCGTCTCTCCCAGCTCTGCCAGCTTCAGAAGAAATTCACCATTAAAAACAGTGAGCAGCAAGAGAAGCTCTCACAACAGAAAGAGGCTACAATGAAACACACTGAACAAAAATATAAAAAAAACTTTTGTTTTTGCTCCCGTTTCTACAGTGGCATTTTTAGGTCTGTTGTGTGTTGATATCGTCATCCTGAAAGCTAAGGTGCTAGCACTAGCCTCTGAGCCAGCCAGACTCCGGCAATCCTCATCAACTAAATGTTATTACAGGAGATGGAGATTATTTATACAACACAGTGGAAGCAGTAAAGCAAAAAAAGTCAAGTGACAGGAACTGGATGAGTTTAACGTTACGTGCTGCAACATTTACCGTATTTGTCGGTCTATAACACGCTCCCGTGTATAATACGCTTTGACCAATTATTGACAATAAACCAGAAAAAAACGTACATAATACGCTTCGGTGTTTAATACGCATCTATTATGCGTCACCGCGACGCGTCAGCGCCTCGTTTGCCCTGCTTAAAATGGCGGCCACAGAAGCATCAGCACGGAAGGACTTTAAAAGATTAAAACGGTAAAAACTATTATTTCTTTGCTGAGAAAAAATATATTTCTAAGCTGACGTTATAGCACAAGGGTTCCCGAGCTTAACCGTTCCTTAATCAATTCACGAAATGGTCAAATCTGCTGAATTTCAATTGTTTCGGTTTGACTTTTTCCAAACAGCCTCGGGGGTGCTACGAAAATAAATTATAAATAAATCGGAATTTTATCTCAAATGTCTTCTACAGGTCAACAGTCTGTAAATTGAAGCCATATAATTACACTCTGTACGCAGAAAAAAATCCACCAAGTGGTTTCTGAGCTGTTTATCTAAACCAGTGTTTTTCAACCAGTGTGCCGCGGAACAGCAGTGTGCCGCGAGAGATCGTCTGGTGTGCCGTGAAAAATTAGTAAATTATGAAATTTTTATTAACTGGTGTAATTTCCTTACCGCGCGATAGGTGGCAGTATAGAGCATAGCGTCGCACATTAAAACAAGAGAAGTAGCGGTGCATGAACGTGACGTGAGCAGTGAGCAAAACAAACCAACAGCGAGGATCTTCTCAAACAAACAGCGATGGAAAACTTTTTCAAAAGAAAAAATACTAAATCCGGTCTGGTCCCTGGACAAAATACGGACCCAGATGAAGGCCCAAGTGGAAATCAGAAGAAGGCAGAAACTGTGAACGTGAGACTGTACAGTAAGGCTTACATCTCTTTTGGATTTACTTTTAGCTATTTTGACATTGCTCCCATTTTCCACAACATATCTGTGCAAAGTGAGCTTCTCCAGCCTAACTGCCATGAAAACTAAAAGCAGAGAGAGACTGAAAGCTGTTGAGGAAGAGCTTTGTGTGTGTTTTTCTTCAATTCCTGCCAGAATATCAGCTTTGTGTTCATCCAAACAGGCACAGGTTTCACACTAAGTGAGTAAAATGTAGAGAGAATGGTAGCACTATTCAGGTGTATTTGAAGGCATGTTAAGTGCAGTTTCATCCTCTTTAATTTTAAGACCACATTGGTGTGGCACTGTTCAGGTGTATTTGAAGGCATGTTAAGTGTAATTTCATCCTCTTTAATTTTAAGACCACATTGGTGTGGCACTGTTCAGGTGTATTTGAAGGCATGTTAAGTGTAATTTCATCCTCTTTAATTTTAAGACCACATTGGTGTGGCACTGTTCAGGTGTATTTGAAGGCATGTTAAGTGCAATTTCATCCTCTTTAATTTTAAGACCACATTGGTGTGGCACTGTTCAGGTATATGCAATTTCATGTTAAGTGCACTTTGAAATAAGAAATATAGAACATGATAAAAATACATTTTTGTGTTAATTTCATTCCTATTCAAGACACTTTGATAAGAATGACTATATATTTAATGTAAATGGTAAATGGAGCTTATTTATATAGCGCTTTCCAGCCCCCTGTGAGGAGCCCCAAAGCGCTTTACAATACCAGCCATCCACCCATTCATTCAGACATTCATACACCGGTAGTGGTAATGTAGGCGGATACAGTGTATCTATGTTTACAATTTTGGTTGGTGGTGTACCTCGGGATTTTTTCAATGAAAACACTGTGCCTTGGCTCAAAAAAGGTTGAAAAACACTGATCTAAACAGTAGGTATCTGTTTATGGTAGCTAACAGCTAACATGCTAAAAGCGATTTTTTTTTTTTTTTAGCTCTAAATATTTTCTGCAGCTAACGGGTTGTAAATGACCACCAAATAATTACACTCTGTAATAGAGATGCACCGATCCGATACCAGTATCGGTATCCGATACCAGCATAAGGCAAGTATCGGATATCGGAACCAGCCTGCCAAAATTTCAGATATTTTCTAGATGTCAGAGAGCAGTATATTGCACAATGCTCTGTGACTTCTGTTTTAACATTGTGGGAAGTAAACCCAAAGAAGACACTACAGTAATTCACAAACCACTGGCAAAAACGAGGAGGTCTCTACCACAGACGTCCTTCTGACTCATGGTGCCCAGAACACTAGTCTAAAATACTGCTAAACATTATGGGAAGTCAACACAGTCCCCATTTTTTAGTTTTAGTTTTTGATTCTGGCACTATATGAGTTGTAATTCTTGTTGAATTTGATCAAGGGATACAGATTTAAACTATAATTGAACAGTAATATACCGCTAAGCATTCTGGGAAATCCCGTTTTTTAGTTTCGTTTTTGACTGTAGCACTGAGTTGTAAAATTCTAGTTGGTTTTGATCAACAGATACAGATTTAAACTATGCATTGAATTTATAAATGTAAATTCAATGTACAGTATTGTTTAAATCTGTATCTGTTGATCAAATTCAACAAGAATTGCCACAGTCAAAAACGAAACTAAAAACGGGATTTCCCAGAATGCTTAGCAGTATTTTAGTTTTCAAAACTAAAATACTGCTAAGCATTATGGGAAAGACAACAAAATCCACTGCCTTACTGGTTAAGGGGAGTGGCTATGTTGTCTTTCCCATCATGCTTAGCGTATTTTTAGTTTTTCCAACTGAACCATGAGTAAGAAGGACGTGTGTGGTGAAGCCATGCCTGGCTGCCTCCTGTTTGCTGGTTAAAGTTTGTGAGGTTCCTGTGGTAATTCTTAGAGAGTCTTCATTGGATGTCTCACACCATGTTGAAATAAATATTTTCAGTGCAAAAGCTTCATCATACAGATTCGTATACCTGAACGTTATCGGATTGGGAAAGTATCGGTATCGGTCGATACCCAGTTTTTGAGTATCTGATCGGAAGTGAGAAATGTGGATCGGTGCATCCCTACTCTGTAAGTTTCAGGAAAATCCGCGGTGTGTTTTAAGAGTAATCTTGCTAAAAAAAAAATGCTAACAACACAGCTAAATGGTAGCTACCTCCAGAGCAGGGAGCCGGGCAGCGACATTCAGTCCGAGCAGAGGAGGCTTTTTTCGGACACATGACGGTCGGGGGACGCTCTGGAAGTGTCCGCTAGCAGACAAAAGTGGTACTGCACCATTTTTAGGCCAAAATGAAAAACGGCGAATCGGAGCCAAAAATGGGTCTAAAACTATGGGAAAAAAATCCATAAATAATACGCTTCGGTGTATAATACGCAGGACATTCAAATGAGCAAAAAAAACTGCATGTTATAGATCGACCAATACGGTAAAACAGAGGAGGACGCTAGTTTGTTAGCTTCCACTTCCATCACCACGAAGCAGCGTCACGAAGCAGCGTGTTAAAGACGGTACATTTGTTCAAACTCACCTCATGCTGAGTGGTCAAATGCTTCTCTCTGCATGTTGGAAGTATTTCCGCCCTTTATTGTAATCGACGCATTGCATGTGTTGCAAGTAGACCTGGTTTCGTCTTCGCTTTTTCCTCAACGCCATGTTGAACACCAAATACGGCGCATGTCTGTGATGTCATCACGTAAATGCGTCACCACGACGAGTCAGTAGAACGAGTCAGAGAACTGACAAACAGAATCGTTAAGACAAGCAGCCTACAATTCCAGGGAATTGAACTCTAAAGAACCAGTTCTTTAAAAGAACCGGTTCTCGATTCCCATCCCTAATGATAACTTAAAAGTATTTGCTGTTTTACGTTGGGTAACACCATTCTGGTATTGCTGCACTATCTTTCTGCGCAACAATGGTGGAATTGGTGATCCTCTTACCATATTGGCTTCTGAGAGACACTGACACTCTGAGAAGCTCTTTTTATACCCAATCATGTTGTCAATTGACCTAATTAGTGTTAATTGGTCTTCCAGCTGTTCGTTATATGCTCAATTTCCTTTTTCCAGCCACTTATTGCTACTTGTCCCAACTTTTTTGGGATTTGTTGACACTGTGAAATTTTGAATCAACATATTTTTCCTTTAAAATGTTACATTTACTCAGATTAAACTTTTGATCTGTCATCTATGTTCTATTACGAATAGAATATTGACATTTGCCATCTCCACATCATTGCATTCAGTTTTTATTCACAATTTGTTTAGTGTCCCAACTTTTTTGGAATCCAGTTTGTACCAGCAACTAATGACACCTGGCGTAGGTCTGTCGCAATAAATCAATTAATCACACGATAAATTAAAATTATCGACCTCGTTTTTATCAGGTCCCTCTGTCTTGTCGAAGCTCCAAACTTCACGGTTGAAACCTTTGCCTTTGTGTAAAAAGTTTCTCTCTGCAAAAAGAATCTGAGAACTTGTTTACTTTTTTTTTTTTTATTATTATTATTGAAAGCTTTGTGTGAAAAATGCTATGCTAAAAAGCTCAGAACACACGAGTGTCCGCCATTCTGAGAACCGAAGAGAGACATTCCATGTCACGTCAAGGAGTATCCTTTGGTTCAGTGTTGTACCGTTGTTGTACCGGTGGTACTACATGCAAAACAACTTAACGAACATTTCTTCTTAAATTTTACAATAATGACTAATTATTGTCAAATTTCAGACAATATTATCATTTATCCCAATAATTTCTGAGATAGTTAATCGGCCAGCAAAATTTATCGTGACGTAATTAGGCGTATGTTGAATTCAAACCCAAAACAAAAACCACAACATAAAAGGTACAGAGAGTCGATGTCCTTAAAGCAGACTCCTTCAATGTTCTTTCATTATGGGGACTTTTTAAGTATTAACTGTGTGGTTGGTAAAATGTCAGTGCTGAACAAAAATTACGGGTTCTTAAAAAAAAAACAAAAAAAGGACTACCGTACTTTCCGCCCGATAAGTTTCATCAGTCCAATTATGTCCACTAAAGTGGAAAAATTCATAAATGTGTTGCACTGCTGTATACGTCGTATACGTACCGGTCAAATCAGCTGAATTGGAAAAAAAATAGTTTTGCTACGTCGGTTCTGCGAAGCGTGCACGCGCAGCGAGCGGATACGCTTCATTTCTTTAAAATTTAACAAGTTATACACCTTAAAAAATATATATGTTTGCTGACATTATAGCAAGTGTTTCTGAGCTGAACTTTTCCTTTAAAAATTAACGTAATGTTCAAATCAGCTGGATTTAAATTGTTTTGCTTTGACGGTCTTCCAAAAGTTTGCGCGCGCTGCGAAAATAAATTATAAATAAATCGAATTTTAGCTCAAACATCTACAGTTAAAAGGTTGTAAATGTCCATCCAGTGATCACTTTCTGTAAGTTTCATCAAAATCTGTCCTGTGGTTCTTGAACTATTTTGCTAACAGTGAAACACTGAGGTAACGGTAGTTCATACCTCCAGAGAGCAGGAGGCCGTGCTGCGACAGAGGGAGTCCGACCAGAGGAGTCTGCTGTCGGACACATGAGCTGGGAACGGTCGATGGACCCTAGCGGCCGAAAGTGGTACTGCGCCCCTAGCGGCCGAAAGTGGTACTGCTCCATTTTTTTCTGCAGAATCAATGGAAACGGTCATATTGCAGCCAAGAATTGGTCTAAAAATATGGGGGGAAAATCCCTAAATACGTCCTGTCACCCTATAAGTCGATGCATGCAAATTAGGCAAAAAAGTGCGACTTATAGGCCGGAAAATACTGTATTCTTATTTTCATTTTATTTAACTCTAATTAGAACATCGTTGAGAATATTGAGGGGCAGCACAATGATGCAGTTGGTAGAGCTGCCACCTCTCAGTGAGAAGGTCGCCCCAGTTCAAATCCCCGTCCGGGGGCCCTTCTGGGTGGAGTTTGCATGTTCTCTCTATGCATGCATGGGTTTTCTCTGGGTACTCCAGTTTCCTCCCACAGACTAACAACATACAGGTCCTTCTCAAAAAAATTGCATATTGTGATAAAGGTCATTATTTTCCATAATGTAATGAAAAAAATGAAACTTTCATATATTTCAGATTCATTGCACACCAACTGAAATATTTCAGGTCTTTTATTGTTTTAATACAGATGATTTTGGCATACAGCTCATGAAAACCCAAAATTCTTATCTAAAAAAATTAGCATATCATGAAAAGGTTCTCTAAACGAGCTATTAACCCAATCATCTGAATCAACAAATTAACTCTAAACACCTGCAAAAGATTCCTGAGGCTTTTAAAAACTCCCATCCTGGTTCATTACTCAAAACCGCAATCATGGGTAAGACTGCCGACCTGACTGCTGTCTAGAAGGCCATCATTGACACCCTCAAGCAAGAGGGTAAGACACAGAAAGAAATTTCTGAATGAATAGGCTGTTCCCAGAGTGCTGTATCAAGGCACCTCAGTGGGAAGGGAAATTTGTGGCAGAAAACGCTGCACAATGAGAAGAGGTGACCGGACCCTGAGGAATATTGTGGAGAAGGGCCGATTCCAGAGCCACCGTGCAGGCGTGTGCAGGAAATGGGCTACAGGTGCCGCATTCCCCAGGTCAAGCCACTTTTGAACCAGAAATAGTGGCAGAAGCGCCTGACCTGGGCTACAGAGAAGCAGCACTGGACTGTTGCTCAGTGGTCCAAAGTACTTTTTTCGGATGAAAGCAAAGTTTGCATGTCATTCAGAAATCAAGGTGCCAGAGTCTGGAGGAAGACTGGGGAGAAGGAAATGCCAAAATGCCAGAAGTCCAGTGTCAAGTACCCACAGTCAGTGATGGTCTGGGGTGCCATGTCAGCTGCTGGTGTTGGTCCACTGTGTTTTATCAAGGGCAGGGTCAATGCAGCTAGCTATCAGGAGATTTTGGAGCACTTCATGCTTCCATCTGCTGAAAAGCTTTATGGAGATGAAGATTTCATTTTTCAGCACGACCTGGCACCTGCTCACAGTGCCAAAACTGGTAAATGGTTTACTGACCATGGTATTACTGTGCTCAATTGGCCTGCCAACTCTCCTGACCTGAACCCCATAGAGAATCTGTGGGATATTGTGAAGAGAAAGTTGAGAGACGCAAGACCCAACACTCTGGGTCACTCCGCATTGAAGAAGTCATTTCTGCAAAAGGATTCCCGACCAAGTATTGAGTGCATAACTGAACATAATTATTTGAAGGTTGACTTTTTTGTATTAAAAACACTTTTATTGGTCAGATGAAATATGCTAATTTTTTGAGACTTGAATTTTGGGTTTTCATGAGCTGTATGCCAAAATCATCAGTATTAAAACAATAAAAGACCTGAAATATTTCAGTTGGTGTGCAATGAATCTAAAATATATGAAAGTTTCATTTTTATCATTACATTATGGAAAATAATGACCTTTATCACAATATGCTAATTTTTTAGAAGGACCTGTACGTTAGACTAACTGGTAACTTTAAATCATCCCTAGGTGAGAGTGAGAAAGTGACTGGTTATTTGTTTCATTTGTGTCTGTGTCCCTGTGATAGACTTTCGACCTGTCCATTGTCCGCTGCCTCTCACTCAGTGTATCTGGACTTGGCCACCAGTGGCCCCCGTGACCTGAAAAGGAATAAGCGAGTAAAGATGATGGATGGATGAGACTATTAAGTTTCTATTTGAACACTAGAACACAGAAATGGAGACTCAGTTAGACTGTCATCATTTTAAACCATATTTGTCATTCATTCATGGGATGATGTATATTCTGGATGTGACTTAAAGGATCAGTATGTAAGTTATTTTTTAAACATATTTCTTCACTCTGCCACTATTTTATGATATATAGATGTTTGACAGGTAATCTCTGAAAAAAACTATAGTCCTCTGGCGTCTCCCGGTGGTAACAAAAGCATTTATAAAAACCCACAGTGACCAGCCGTTAACCAGCCAATACATAGTTCCCACACACGTGGTGAGTATTGCGCAATACCGGGTTTTTCGCCACCCGTAAAGGCAGAAATGGCGGACAAACAGACTCGAGCTACCACAGCTAAATACATTACTAGCTTCACCAAGGCACAAGAGCAAAATGGCAGTGGTCGGAGTTGAATGAGTTGGAGAAAGAAATCATGGCAGACGAAGCGGACAACTTGTCACCAAGTAGTTACTCTGCAGTGTTTCCCCTACCATTATATAGGCGGGGCGCCCCGCCCCCTCAACAGAACCGAGCGCCCCGCCTACCCAACGCTCCAAACACCTGTCAGCACTGATGTAATGCTGAACTAGCAGCTCGCACTGCATGTGCATTAGCTGGAAAAAAAAACATAAAAGCAGCCTCATGCTGAACACTCAGCTGACACCCACCACACATACACGCGCACGGCTCACGTTTCTCATCCCCACGGATGGGAAAAACAAAAACAAACGCGTGGCTGAAATGTGTCTCTGCTCGGCTCCAGTGTGCGCGGCTCCACACACACACTGAGCGCACGGCTCACCCAGTCTCACCTCCACCGAAAAATAAATAAATAAATCTGAGCGCAGCTGACATGTTTGTCTCTCCTCTGCTCTCAAACTGCGCGCTTTCGGCTTTGTCTCTATCTGCCAGTATATCGCGACAGAAACAAGCGACCAGCCACATGAAAACAAGCCCAAAACAAGCCCAGCTGGCAACCCATCCCATTGTGTAAAACAAGGGCCGTTTTTAAACAGTATAAACATACAGTTATTATGGCATTACATATAGCAAAATTATGCTAAAGACTTTGAAGAACATATCCACTATAAAAAATAAAAATACATTTGGCATATTTATACAAATTAATCCCATTAAGCCTCTGGGACTCATTTACCAGAGAGACCTGAATTTTAAACTAAGAGTGATGACAACAGTGGACAACGACAACAACAGACAATCATAAAGGATGCGTACAAATTAAAAAATAAAATAAAAATTAAACAGCAAACTCATAGTAAGCTAAAAACTTTCTTTAATCTCTATCCTGAATCATGCTTTAAGTGTGTGCTCTTTCTCCCATTCTTTATTATATTTTTCCCATATTTCCTCCACTTATTGGAGCTCATTTTAATGTGGTCTTGTCACTCTAGATCAGGGGTCTGCAACCTGCGGCTCAGGAGCCACATGCAGCTCTTTGGTCCCTCTGCAGCGGCTCTTTCAAGCTTTGACCAAAACTGACATAAAACTGAATTTTATTGGTTCTTATAACAACTGGAAGGGTTAGTTTTAGAAGTTTTCCTACATTACAAGGAGTAAAACATACTTTCACTTTATGCTTTATTTCTTTTAAGTAGGATACCTAATTTTTCTACAGTTAAAAAAATAAATCACATAGGCCTGCATAGTTTATCGTTTTAGTTTTTAGAAACTGGGCAAAACTATATAAATTTTTCCTTCTTTACAAGAATCTTGTCTTTTATTTTATCTTAAAATGTAAAAATAGCAGTAAATGTTAAAAATCATTAGAAATGTTTAAGTTTTATAAAGTCACTCCTGCTGGCCAGAAAAATGTCCTTCAACTGACTTAAAGTGGTCAAGGTCAACTTTATTGTCAGAACTGCAATATGTACAGGACATACACAGGACCGAAATTGCGTTTCTCTCAGTCCCTCGGTGCAACAGTAACCATCTAAACACTAAACACTAAAACATTTAATAAACATAAGCATAAAATAGTAAAAGTGTAACACTGTCCTGAGTTTTTCATAATAGTATAAAAGTATGAAAATTTACACCAACACTGAAACACCAAACACCCCTGAAACACCAAACACCCAATGAACATAAGCATAAAATGAAATAATAAAAGTGTAATACTGTCCTGAGTTTTTGCATAGTAGTATAAAAAGTATAAAAAGTATATCTATAAAATAAACTGAAGGTTCTAGCATTGACATTTGCAAAGAGTGGCACAGCAGCATATAAGTTAATGTACACAGTATATGTATGAGGTAGTTGATGTTGGTATAGAGGCAAAGTGGCATATGCAGTGAGGCACATAAGGCACATTTGGCATCCTTAGATAAGGCTAGTCAGAGAATGCTGTATATGTATCTGCAGTAGTGTAGATAAAAGTAGTGTAAATGTAAACAGTAGTAATGTGGGCCACCAGTTGAAAATCCCAGTCGCAGCAGGTGTTGTGGCTCCGGTCGCGTTCAATTTAGTGAACAAAGGAGCAGAAATGGCTCTTTGGGTCGAAAAGGTTGCAGACCCCTGCTCTAGACAAATAATAAAGAACAAATAATAACAAGCCCAAACAAGCTAAGTTACTTTCAAAACAAGCCCAAGAAACCGCAACAACGTCTGCGCAGCTCAGGACGTGTCTCTGTCCGTCCGTCCGTGTCCCCCCCCCCGCCATGGCAGGTTATGTAGGGGAAACACTGCTCTGATATCATTAATTATTTAATTACTACGAGGAGTGCACACCGGCTTTACAGCGTAGAGCTTCACAGCTTTAAATCCAAAAAAGATGTGTAAACTGTCTCAATATCATATCTAACCAGCTAAATAAAGGTTTAACTAAAATAGCACACAGCCAGCACAAACAGTCCAGGCTGAACACGGACCAGGACCAGCACTTTTGAATGTTACCGTGTTGGAAGTTAGCATCCGGAGTGGATGGTCCGTCGCACGGAGGCTCGCGGCGAGCTCAGGTATGTCGGACGGCGTGGATCAGTCGCGGCCGCGGGGGCACGTCCCATGGGACCGACGCGTCGCCCGCACGACTTGGGCTCCCGTCCTCCTTCCCCCACTGGTGAACTGTCCAGGCATGAGGAGGCCGTTGTCGCGTTAGCGACATGCTAAGCTAGCCACAGCAAGACGGTGCTGCTAAATAATGGTGGGGAAAAAACCAGCTCTAACACACAGACAATTGTACTCTAACATTGTTCTGACATTGTTTCACAAAATGATTTATGTAGAATATTTTGTTTACCGGCCAAAAGGACGACGTCTTCAGAGCAGATCCGAGCCAGACTCAAGACAGAGGGGCTGCTGTGAGCTTCTCCGATGAGATAAATCCTTCACGTTTACTTTTTTTTGGATTAAGTGAAACCTGCGCGTTGCCCAAACGTCTACCCGACTGGAACACCCACTGACCCAACACGAAGTAACCATTGCAATTAATTAGAAATTAACAAAAAAAAACAACGTGAAAAATGCACATCCAGTAGACTGCGCTGTCACTGCTGCGCTGCCTCTACGCATGAGCGTCCACCCGGAAATTCCACAGATGTGACGTCACATGGGAACTATGTATATAAACAGTTTTTTGAACCAGCCAATAAAAACAGTTTTGTTTATGTGGGTGGGGTGTCAGCTTCACGCAGCTCATCCCCAGCCTGCAACGCTGGGAGGAGGAGGAGCTAAGGAGGCGGAGTTGCAAGTCAGCCAGAGAGCAAGGGGGAGGGAGCAGAAGGCTTTCCCTGTTCAAAATTTTTCTAAGTGTTTTGGTCATACAGAAATCGCAGACAGCAGCTTTAAAATGTATTTTTTCTTCTTCCTAATTTTACAGTTACGGTAACAGGTGTAAAGTATCCATCTATTATCTTCTTCGCTTGTTCTGAAGTCTGGTCACCGGGGCAGCAACTTGAACAGCGAGGCCCAGACATCTCTTTCTACATCCACCTCTTCCAGCTCTTCTGGGGAGACTCCCAAGTTGTTCCCAATCCAACCGAGAGACATGCCCAGTAGTCTCTCCATTATGTCCTGGGTCTTCCCTGGGGTCTCCTCCCAGTCGGATATGCCCAAAGCACCTCCCTAGGGAGGCGTCCAGGGAGCATCCTTACCAGATGCCTGAACTACCTCAAATGGCCCTTGATGTAGAGCAGCAGCGGTTCTACTCGGAGTCTCTCCCGGATAACTGAACTTCTCACCCTATATCTAAGGGAGAGTCCAGCTCCCCTGTGTAGGAAACTCATTTCTACCACCTGTATCTGCAATCATGTTCTTTTGGTCACTACCCAAAGCTCGTGGTCATAAGTAAGGGTAGGAACGTAGATGGACCGGTAAACAGAGAGCTTCACCTTACAGCTCCGCTCCCTCTTTACATAATGAATCTGCAGAGTCCGCAATACTGCAGACGCTGCACCAGTCCGTCTTTCAATCTCACGCTCAATTCTTCCCTCACTCATAAACAAAACCTTGAGAGACAGGCAGAACCTCATCCTCGACCTGAAGAGAGCAATCCACCCTTTTCTGACTGAGGACCATGGCCTCAGATTTGGAGGAGCTGATTCTCATCCCAGCGGCTTCACACTCTGCTGCAAACCGTTCCAGTCAGAGCTAAAAATCACGGCATGATGACTCCCAACAGGACCACATCATCTGCAAAGACAGAAGGAATCCTGGGGCCACCAAACTGGACTCCCTCCACCCTGTGGCTGCACCGTGAAATACTGTCCATAAAAGTTATAATAATAATCATCATTTTATTTAAAAGTGCCTTTCAGGACACCCAAGGACACTTAACAAACCAATACAGTTCAAACATTATCAGCGACAAATTGAAATATAAAATACATAAAGATTATAAAATGCAAAATAATAAAAATACATTTAGTAAAGTTAGTGATAAGCTAGTCTAAAGAGATGTGTTTTCAGGGCTGTCTTGAACAGAGAAAGGGAGGTGGTGTTTCGAAGGTCTGGCGGTAGAGCGTTCCAGAGGTGAGGGGCAGAGCAGGTGAAGGCCCTGCTCCCCATGGTGGAGAGGCGGGCAGAGGGTACATGGAGATGTAGCGAAGAGGAGGATCTGAGAGAGCGTGATGGGATGGAGATTTGTAGGAGGTCAGATAGAACAGAATCGGTGATGACGGGCAGCCCTTGTGGAGTCCACCTCCCACCCTGAAGGGGGTCTGTTAAGTGGTGATTTATGCATTTAATTTTTGTGTTCCACAAGTTGGTTGAAAATATGTTTAAACAGTTTGCTTATTCAAGAATCGAACGAGATGCAAGTACAACCAATTTAACCATTGAGTTGTTTGGTAATAATATGAAGATTTATGGCTGCAGTGAATATAACACATTTCAACTACCGGTAACTACGTTTGTAAAGCAAATTCTGTGAAAACGACAACAAATTAGCAGTTTTATTTTTCTGTTTTCAGAAGGGTATTACATAACACTTTTTTTTTTTTTTTTTACTCTATCCAGGCAGTCTCATTGAGTCATGAGAACTCCTTTTCAAGAGAGACTTGTTTTTTTTTGGGGGGGAGCAGACGGTGGGGGTTAAGCGCCTTGCTCATGGGCCCAGAGTGGAGCAAATGAGGGTGGAGACAGGTGTGGGTGTTTCACCTTTTCCACCCACATTTTGATGTCGATGGTACCGGTAGTGAACCTGCGACTTTCCGATCACAGGCCCATCTTCTCTAACCTCTGCGCCACCATTCCCCCTAAAAAATATGTTGGAAACATCTATTTCTTGTTGTCTAATATACAGTAATGAGTATGTTAATATTTTTCCATTATTTTATATTTTCCATTATTTTATATTTGTAAACATTTAAAATGCACAATTTCCCAGAATTTCAACAAACCGTAACAATTTTTTAAAAACTTGTTTGTAAACAAACACTTCATATGCATCATTTTGTTGTAAAAACAAAACTTAAAGAAAAGGTATAATTTAAGATTGAAAAATGCGAACGTTTATCTTTATTGCAATTAAGCAGTGTAAATTTGAATGCTGTCAGTTGCATGACTTAACATTTACTACGTAAACGGATGCTCTGAATGTTATAATCTCAGTCTTTTCTGCAGACTGATTAGATGTTTGTTTTGTAAAATGCTGCAGAAGGAACTGTTGCAGTTTCTGTTGAGATATTCCATTTTAGTTGTATTATTATCCAAGTATCCAATCATTAACAACCTTTTTCTAGTCACATGGTCTATACTTAGTTATGTCCTGCTACCTGTTGGTTAATTATAATTTATGCTTTCACCTACATCACTGCTGCACCTCCCAGTCTGGCAGTAACTGAACTAAACAGAACATTAACATTTATTCATTCATAAACAATCACATTTGCAGCTGCAACTCGAGATATTTGTGTATGTTTTCTTGTGGAGTTTTGAAAACTCGCCCAGAGTTTATATGTTTGCTTGGCTACTGCACACAGAAGCTCCAAGTTAATTCCCTTTAACTTCACACTTCAGGCGTACTAAGTGGATATTATCCAAGGAAAATATGACTTCACTTCCTTAGCAACCGCTTGATGGGCACTTTGTTTGTATATTTGGTTGTCAGCGTTTCCAGTGTGTTTTGCATTTTGCTCTCATTGCCCAGATGTTGAGTAACTAGCAGCTGTGTGTAAGTTCACATAAAACTTCTTTGCAAAAATTAGTTCCTCTCATTAGTAGTTTTCTCACACATCTTTGTTGTTCAACTTTTTTTTCCCTTCTTTTGCCTCTGTTGCTCATCTTTGTGTCGTTCTTTTTCCTACTGTTCTTCCTGCTGGCACATCTTCTTTTTCTTTTCGACTAAATTTCTTCCGTTTTTGGTCACTACTTGTCATTTCATCTCTTTGTGTCACACGTTGCTCTTCCCTCTTAGCTCCTAGTTTTCATGTTTTCTTATAATCCCCCACTTCATCACCTTTTACACTAAATGTGGGGATACACTGACACCTCTCCCAACTTGAATTTCTTTGTTCTTTACCATTTGTTCCTCTTTATTTAATTTTTTTCTTTCAGGGTGTGGGAGGTGACGACGGGTGAGGTACTGAACACACTGATTCATCACAATGAGGCAGTTCTTCACCTGCGGTTTGCGAATGGTTTGATGGTGACCTGCTCTAAGGACCGTTCAATTGCAGTCTGGGACATGGCCTCGCCAACTGACATCAGCTTGCGTCGTGTCCTTGTGGGCCACCGCGCTGCCGTCAATGTGGTTGACTTTGATGACAAATATATTGTGTCTGCCTCAGGGGACCGCACCATCAAGGTGAACTGATAGTGATTCATTTTTTCCTATTATTAGTTTACTGTTTACACATCTCCACAACAGTTCATTAATGCAAACTCCCTAACTTTAAAACCCTGCCATCTTTAATTCTGGCTTTTGTGTTGCCTTCTCTGTAGGTATGGAGCACCAGCACCTGTGAGTTTGTACGCACTCTAAATGGTCATAAGAGAGGGATTGCCTGTTTACAATATAGAGATCGTCTGGTAGTCAGTGGTTCATCTGACAACACAATAAGGTACGTGTGAGACTCGAGTGTAGAGCTGCATGTTTACTTCATTCTGTCCATGCAGAGTTTGTGTGTTGAAGACAAATGTTTTTATTGTTGTCGTTTTTTTAACATATATTTATACAAGTATCACCAACAGGCTTCAAAACGGCATCATATGAAGTTATTTATCAAAATAACTCAATACTGTAGTTCTCATTGCAGTATTGTAAAGATTTATTGTTTAAGAATGATTTATGTGTATTATAAAGTTATTTTTGTGAGAGTTTTTTTGTTGTTGTTGTCTCTTGGGTGTGATAAGCCTTTGAAAGTGCACAACAATGTTTAAAACAATAAGGGCATAAATAGCACACTTTAAAGCTTTGTAACAAGTCAACTAAATGAGATAACAATACAGGGAACCCTCGACTTACGGCACCCCGGACTTACGAACGCACTGTAAAAAATAAAATAAAATAAAAGATTATTATTATTTTTTTAGATAAATGAATACATGTACAGTACTGTACGGTCACCAAGCACTTAGCCTATCCTAACACAGTTTTTAAAGATGAAGGAATGAGTTGAATTGTCTCCCTTTCACATAAAGTGAGCTAGCTCCCTTTATGTGAAAGGGAGACAATTCAGCTAGCTCCCTTTATGTGAATGGAGCCTGCAACTCATTTCTTCATCTTTAAAAACTGTGTTAGGATAGGCTAAGTGCTTGGTGACTGTACGGTACTGTACATTTAGCTATTTATACATTTAAAAATTAAAAATAAGTATATATTTTTTTTTTTATATGATTCGACTTACGTTTTTTTCGACATACGAATGGTCCTTAGGTCCGGAACTCGTTCGTAAGTCTAGGGTTCCCTGTAGTCATTTTTTATTAGATGTATTGTTCTCAGTGCTAATATATTGCCATACCCTTCTAAAATGGGTGTTGAAAATCTTGAAAAGCTCATTTACCGGTAGATTTAAAAAAAAAATTAAATCATCTTGCTTTTATAAATGTTTCATAATCGAGCACTGATTGCAGTGTACAAATTGAGTGTTCACTGCAGGTCGTCCTAAAGGCTTTTCTTCCTTCAGGTTATGGGACATAGAGTGCGGCGCCTGTTTGCGGGTGCTGGAAGGTCACGAGGAGTTGGTGCGTTGCATTCGCTTTGACAACAAAAGGATCGTCAGCGGCGCCTACGATGGGTAAGTCTCTTGACTCCACACAGTTTAGAGCAATGTTTGTTTTCTGACATTCCTTTGTGCCATGTTTCTGTCTGCAGCAAGATAAAAGTATGGGACCTGCAGGCAGCGCTCGACCCACGGGCCCCTGCCAGCACATTATGTCTGCGCACTCTAGTGGTATGTCGCATTTGGGCTGTTTAATTTCACTTTGTAACTAATGGTGCTAATGCACAAGTGCTGTTAAATGCAGTTTGTAGGCCTCATACATGTACTGTAACGCTCCTACTCCTGAGCGTACTGCATATTACATTTTGTGTCCGTTCGGCCACTGTAGAATTTTGGCCTTGTAGGCCACCGTACAGCAAGCTAGTAACTTAGCCAGCTCCCTTTATCTGATTGGAGCCTGCTAGCATGGAGCAGGAGGACAGCGCGATTCAACCCGCTCCTTCGTCTTTAAAAATCATTTCAGATCCTACAATGTTCTGGGGGAAGACAGAGCTTAACAAGAGAATGGTTGTTTGCAAGAAGTGTCAAATAAAATTACGGTACAGTATTTTGGAAATACAATAAAATGCGCGGAAGATGAAAGTGAAAGCAGACGACCAGCGAAGTTTGCTGCAAAGATTTCCCTCTCCATCTCCTGCTATATCACAAAGGATTTATGAGCAGACCGCTCAGTGGACGTTGAGGGGTTTACCTGTAGTTTTATTCTTAATGCGCTGGAAGCAACGTACGTTATTCCTTCACGTAGATAAAGGTCCACACAGCTCCAGCAGGAAACAAGGCTAACGTGGGAGAAGTTCTGATGCAGCTGCAGCTCAAAGGTAACTGTTGTTTCTCATATTATACTAAAACTAATACAGTAGTCAAGTTGTACAACAAACTTAATGTAATTTGTCTTTTAACAGGTTGGAGAGACCAGATGGGACACATCGACTGGAGCCCGTTCTAAATTATACCGTTTATGGTTTATAAATTACAGTTCAGAAGAGATTTTAATGCAGGTTTGCACAGGTTTTGAAATTTTGTTAAAGATTTATTACATATGTATCAGTATGGTAAAAAAAAACTGAAGTCTGTATTTTATATTGAGTTAAAGGTTAATGTACTATGGTGGGCTGAAGTCTGTTTACTTTTGTATTTATATATATTTTGAATTATTTGTCTGTGATGGACTGGAGACCTGTCCAGGTGTCCCTCGCCTCTCACACAGTGATGGCTGACATGGGCACCAGTGACCCCCGAGACTTGAAAAGGAAGAAGTGGGTAAAGATGATGGATGGATGAATTATTTGTTCCTAGATTTTTATTTTATTGTTTTAGAGAAATCCAGGCAACTAATCTAACCTAATACTGGTAATTTAAGTTACAGAATTTTATGTACTCCTGTATTATTTGTTCCTTTTTTTGGTATAAATATCAAACGATGCAAAAAATTTGATACAATAAGGAACCTAAAATTATTGTTTTAAATAAATGTTAAATTTGTTTACATTGTTGTTTATTCTTTTCAGCTTGTCAGTTACATAACTGAAACTAAATTTATGGCCATTTCAATAGAAAAATCGTTCCTGAATCGGAAAATCAAATTTTAATCGAATCGTGACACCAAAAATCGGAATTGAATCGATTTGCCAGACACTGAGAGATTCGCACCTCTACTGCTCACATGATCAATATGATCAAGGAGGACCATCAGCCTAAAGGCTCCAGTATAGCTCTGCGTTTTGCCGCTCGACGCACGCGTTGTGTGCGCAGGCAGTTCACAGTATAGCTCTGCGTTTTGCCGCTCGACGCACGCGTTGTGTGCGCAGGCAGTTCACAGTATAGCTCTGCGTTTTGCCGCTCGACGCACGCGTTGTGTGCGCAGGCAGTTCACAGTATAGCTTTGCGTTCGTTCTCACGTTAATGCTCGCGTTTTCGCTCCAAATTCTTGACGTCATTTGAGCAGATGCAGGGCAGAGCGTTTACCTACGGGACAAATTGAGGTCGCTGATTGGTCATTTGCTGACACGCCTACTGAATTGATTGACAGGTCGGGTGGGGGGAAAAAAGGCACGAGCCGGCAGCTGGCTCTGGCTGCAGCCGCTGCGGTGTTCTGTGTTTATATGTTAATAAAAAGTTCTAAAAAATAAAATAAAAACAGGGAGCGCTGGTCCAGCACACCAGGAAATCTGCAGAACCTCGCGCAGCCACGTTGGACCCGAGTTTAATTCGCTCGTGACAAATTCATTCATTTCCTCATCATTTCAGTCATGGAGTCAGCGGAGGAGGAAGCGATCACTTGACTTTTGGCAAAAAAACAAAAGAAAAGTCCAGATCAGGGATGAAGAAGGGGAATTTAATACATTTGTGTCACATACAAAACAGTCCGGCGCCGGGCAGTTTATTGTGAGACAACGCGCTTGCGTACGTGATCGTAAAATTTGAGCTTGGCACGTTCGCGCCCGCGTTCAAAGGCTTGTGCTGCTGCGTTCGAACGGCGTTGAGCGGCGTTTGGCCGAATGCAGAGCTATACTGGGGCTTTTACCCTGAAAGAAAAACTGTTGCCCTTCTACAATGCTGTTGTTGCTAGTATCACTCAGCCCTCTGTGAATAGCAAACAACCATCAGGGTGCTAACAATCCATCGTTAGGCTGATGGTCCTCCTTGATCGTGTGAGCAGTTGGTTTCGGCTGTCATCAGCAAACCGGTTGATCCACTGTGAGAGGGTGCTATTTAAAAGACTGAGCTGAATACAGCAACTCAGACTGAGGAAGTCTTTCGGACGAAAGATGAAATGTTTCTACTTTTTTTTTTTGTTTTTTTAATGTCCAGAGGACCAGACTTAGCTTTTTTAGATATGTAGATGGGAGTTTTGTGTTTATAACAAAAATGTTAGTTTAGTTCCCCAATGTGGTACTGTATATACAGTACAGCATTGAACTTAGAGATTCTTAACATTCTCACATTGTCACACGTTACATTACTTTGGGATTTCTGCACAAAGTGTATGAAAAGCCAGGGAAATGATGACTCCCTCTAACATCTCGCAGCACCCTTTTGTCCTTCGGTTTTTGGGAGGCAGGGCACTATTACTAACTTATTTGTGTACACGATACAGTGGGTTAATGGTTTTCCCATCTTGTTTTCAGGAGCACTCTGGCCGCGTATTCCGCCTGCAGTTTGACGAGTTTCAGATCATCAGCAGTTCTCACGACGACACCATTCTGATCTGGGACTTTCTGAACGTCTCAACGAATGGCCAGTCAGAGGGACGGTCTCCTTCTCGCACCTACACTTACATTTCTAGATAGCAGGTAGGCGTGGCTGTACAAACCCTTGAGAAAAATCAAAGGTTTAGTTCTCCTGAGCATGCCTGTTTGTGATGTAATACCCTTTGTGTTCCCCGCCTAGGTGGCGCCCTCTGAGACCCTTTTTCTTGGAGGACATCCAGGCCCGATTGGATGATGGGGGGCATCTGTCATGCACAGACACCCATCTTTTCTCCTTCTTGTCATCTCTCTGTCCATCTCCCCCGCCTCCGCTGCGCCCGTTTTCGCTTGTGCCCGTAGCCCGCCGGTACCGTGACATACACACAGGTCAATGCCGACGAAGATCCCCTACTACAGAATCAACGCAACTCTACCAGGAAGTTCACCTTCTACTACTAATTTATGTTTTATAAAGTAAACTGACAGTATTAACGTAGGCTTGATATAAGTCACAAGCTCCCTTTTTGTTTTTATCTCAATACAAACTTGGTCAGTTTTCAACCCCTGCCAAAACCAAGGTTTCCACAGATGCGGAATTGCTTATGGATATATATTTATATACACATTACACGGACAAACACATACACAGTGGCACAGTTGGACAGAGGATGACTGGAGCTGTGATGCGGGAGACAGACTCTTTACTCGGCTCTATGAAAGAAGGGAAGGACAGGAGACCAAGGGACTGAAGGAGTGAGAAGTTATGGATCCATGCTCCCTCTTGCTCCTCCCTGCCTCTTTTCTCCACTCCCCGCGCCCCATTTACTCCAGCTAGCTACCCTTTCACAGCCCCTTCAGAGGTGCACGCTCACTAGGAATTTGGATGCACACACTCGAAGCGTGTGTGTTTGTGTATGTGGACTTGTGAAACGGCAGAACAGAGCAGAAGCGTCAAGACATGCATGTGAGGTTTCCATGGATACAGCATCCTGGTACACCGCTGCTTTTTTTTTCCCCCCCTTCTAACTTTTTCTTACTGTTATTTTTTTATTACTGTTATTTTCTAATTTTGAGTATTTTGGTTCCTAGTAAAAAACAACAAAAAAAATCATACAAAGCTTAGTCTTTACTCGTTACCATCTCTTCAATGTCTTTTTTTTTTCCCCCTCGTTTTTTCCTTTGACCTGAGTTCTCATCTCTTTCACGCCATCCTTCTCTCCCATCATCTAAGTGCTTGCTTTGGTTATGAGAGAAGCTGGAATTCAAGAGCTCAAATTTAGCTGTAAACGGAGTTGTCTTGTCAAAAATTGTGTTGTATATTAAAATGATTTTTTAAAGAAGAAAATGATCTTATTGTGAATAAAGTACTTGACAGTAGTGGAGTGTTGAGCCGACTGTAGCACGAGTGTCTGACAGTCTGTGTGATTGAGTGTTGCTCTCTGTCAGCAGTGAGTCAACAAAACGAGTAGATATTTGTAGAAATATGCTTAACTATGTTTTCCAACAGGAACAAAAAGATTCTTTTTTAAAGAAGCCATAAAACAGGATAATATCTAGCCAAGTAAAAAATGCTGATGCACTAAAATGATGAAAGGTTGTCTCAACACATCTCCTTAAAAGTAGTTCAGTTTTTAAGCCTTCTTGCAGCACATCATCTGTATGAATAACACTTCTGACATGAGTGTCCTTTAGTTTAACAGTTTATTTTCTATAAGTTTTGGCTTAAAGACGATCCTTGTTCACTTGCATTTGATGTATTTTTGATAAACGCCTTCCAAGCCCAGTGCTTTAATTTTAAATTGTTTGCACCTCTAAAGCTACCTTTGTTTTTTTGTGACCACATTTTGTGTATTACGAGTCTTTGAAATGATCTGACCTCGGGGTGGGAAAACATACTAAAAATTACAACTTTTCCATTTTAAGAGTGCTCATGTTGTTCTTAGTATGTCCACCAGGTGGGAGTATAGGCTCATTTTTTAAAGCAGTTTTATTTGTTTAAAGTTTTGGCTCTTTCTGTCAGGTGGTCAAGTTTGCAGTTTAAACAACCTGTTACAGAAGATAACAGTGCAAACACTGAAAATGTTTAAAGCTTTTTTTTTAATCTAATTGAATTTTATAGAATATACTGTATTTGTCCAAATTTTCAGAATCATAGTCTCCACAGCTGTGGGGGGCGGGTGGATTTTCTAGATTTCTAGGCTTACGTCTGTATAACAGAATGCTTCTAATTCTGGGAATAAGTTATGTGAGCTGAATTTGTGTTTGGTGGAGTACCAATAATATATGATGTGTGTATGTGTTGGATATGGGTGTGTGTTCTTCCTCTGGGTCTGTGGGATTTTGGACCATAATTCCTGCTGCTCTCAGGTCACAGCTCTGTTCTCACGCACATATTTGGCATTCCTTCCCCGACACGATTACCATACACCTTCCACTTTGGCTACGCGGAATATTTCCATCATTCCCAAGTGGAACTGAAGCAACGTTCCAGAAATGAACAACTTGCACAAGCAGCAGCACCCCCTTCCCCCTTATCCCACACTTACTTTCTCTTCCACATTCGTGTCTTCTCCCTGTACCCCCCCCATTCAGTGCAGGTTCCTGTTGTCTTGCAGAAGGAATCCTCTGGTAGAATCTTTCCCTCTGAGTCAGCCGTTTGTGTCTGTCTGTGTGCTTGGGTCACTTGGCAGTGACATCTCTTCAGTGACCTGCTGCTGGGAAAGGGAAGGAAGTGAAGGGATGGAGGATGGAGAAAAAAGTGCAACCATAAAATGCCATCGCACTTTGAGATAATTTTACGTTATTCTGATTGTTCGTGATAGTTTCTTTTGGCTGCTCCCTTCAGGGGTTGCCACAGCGAGCAAACTCATGAAATATGTGTTTTGCACTGGATGACCTTCATGACTCGAACCCACAACCTCAGGATTACAAGACTGCATCCCATTGTTCATGATAAATGCTAGAAATCATTTGCAGGTTATTTTTGTTGCATGTGAAATATTTTGACTTTTCTAGTTCATCTAACATAGCTGTCAATTTAAATCCATCAAGTGTACGTCATCAGATTCCTCCTGGTCATGGACAACTACCGGTAATCCAAAATGGAAGAAGTTGTATGTGGAAAAATTTAATTCCTAAGAGCCAACATGAGCAGCAATGACTAAAAGTTGTCATTTTGAATGATCAGTTTCTAACATGGAGGAATGTTTTTTTTTTTACAATATTGCTTCAGTTCAGGTTTGCAGGCTTTATCTCTGCTAAGGCCCCACAGTATTTCAAATTGGTGATCTGGGCTTTGACTAGACCGTCTCAACACAGATTCATTCCTTTTTCAGCCATTCTGTTGAAGATTTGCTGCTCTGTTTGAGATTTCATCATCCTGATTGGTCAAAGTGTCCACTGTTGGACAAATGGCTTCACGTTTGACTCCAATCCTTTGGTTTACAGAGGATTTCATGGTCAACTCATCGAGTGCATGGATCCCATGGCTGCAAAACAAGTCTAAATCACCACTGTGCTGTGTATGTTTGTGGACTTTAGTCATCTGCTCAAAGGATATTCCATAAGTCACATGGTCCGTTCACATGTATTCACAAATATAAGTTGTGTTTACTTGTTCTTTCAAGAGAAAAGTTTTTATCAACTCTTCTAAACAAGCCATGATTCTTGAATATCTGTTTTTAAATGTCCTGTAATGAGTTTTAAAGCTTTATTCTGCTTACTGTAATGTAATTTCAAGTACAGGTCCTTCAAAAAAATTGCATATTGTGATAAAGGTCAGTATTTCCATAATAATGTAATGATAAAATTGAAACTCATATATTTTAGATTCATTGCTATATTTCAGGTATTTTATTGTTTTAATACTGATGATTTTGGCATACAGCTCATGAAAACCCAAAATTCGTGTCTCAAAAAATTAGCATATTTCAACCGACCAATACAAAAAAAGTGTTTTTAATACAAAAAAAGCCAACCTTCAAATAATTATGTTCAGTTATGCACTCAATACTTGGTCAGGAATCCTTTTTGCAGAAATGACTGCTTCAATGCGGCGTGGCATGGAGGCAATCAGCCTGTGGCACTGCTGAGGTGTTATGGAGGCCCAGGATGCTTCGATAGCGGCCTTAAGCTCATCCAGAGTGTTGGGTCTTGCGTCTCTCAACTTTCTCTTCACAATATCCACAGATTCTCTATGGGGTTCAGGTCAGGAGAGTTGGCAGGCCAATTGAGCACAGTAATACCATGGTCAGTAAACCATTTACCAGTGGTTTTGGCACTGTGAGCAGGTGCCAGGTCGTGCTGAAAAATGAAATCTTCATCTCCATAAAGCTTTTCAGCAGATGGAAGCATGAAGTGCTCCAAAATCTCCTGATAGCTAGCTGCATTGACCCTGCCCTTGATAAAACACAGTGGACCAACACCAGCAGCTGACATGGCACCCCAGACCATCACTGACTGTGGGTACTTGACACTGGACTTCTGGCATTTTGGCATTTCCTTCTCCCCAGTCTTCCTCCAGACTCTGGCACCTTGATTTCCGAATGACATGCAAACTTTGCTTTCATCTGAAAAAAGTACTTTGGACCACTGAGCAACAGTCCAGTGCTGCTTCTCTGTAGCCCAGGTCAGGCGCTTCTGCCGCTGTTTCTGGTTCAAAAGTGGCTTGACCTGGGGAATGCGGCACCTGTAGCCCATTTCCTGCACACGCCTGTGCACGGTGGCTCTGGAATCGGCCCTTCTCCACAATCTTCCTCAGGGTCCGGTCACCTCTTCTCGTTGTGCAGCGTTTTCTGCCACACTTTTCCCTTCCCACAGACTTCCCACTGAGGTGCCTTGATACAGCACTCTGGGAACAGCCTATTCGTTCAGAAATTTCTTTCTGTGTCTTACCCTCTTGCTTGAGGGTGTCAATGATGGCCTTCTGGACAGCAGTCAGGTCGGCAGTCTTACCCATGATTGCGGTTTTGAGTAATGAACCAGGCTGGGAGTTTTTAAAAGCCTCAGGAATCTTTTGCAGGTGTTTAGAGTTAATTTGTTGATTCAGATGATTAGGTTAATAGCTCGTTTAGAGAACCTTTTCATGATATGCTAATTTTTTGAGACAGGAATTTTGGGTTTTCATGAGCTGTATGCCAAAATCATCAGTATTAAAACAATAAAAGACCTGAAATATTTCAGTTGGTGTGCAATGAATATAAAATATATGGAAGTTTCATTTTTATCATTACCTTATGGAAAATACTGACCTTTATCACAATATGCTATTTTTTTTAGAAGGACCTGTATTGCACGGTCTGACCTTGAGGTGAATTTACTGGGGTGTCTACTGGGAAGATTGGCTTAAAGGTTTCATACTTTTGAAAAATATTTCTCATTGTAAAATGATAGACTTTAAAATTGAATCTTAGACTAAAACACAATTTTTAAGGTCATTGCTGGTGTCTTTTTATTTTTTTATTTTTTTCTAATTCTAACACACACCTGTAGGCTGTAGTAGAAAATGCCCGAACTCAATCTTTCACATAGGTGGTCACAATGATGGTGATCAGTTCCATCAATACATTTGATCAGCAGCACCTGGCTGCTTTCCCTCCTAAATGTTTTCAAGGCAACAAGGGATTTTTTTTTTATCGCACACCACTTTTTCATTTCGGTTTTGCTTTTGTTTATTACATAAAGACATGGTGGAAATTAATGTTTTTGTACATCTGAGCTTAGACTTGAACAATAATTATTTCATTTTTACCAAGACTATAATAAGATTAATGTTTTTTTTTTTATCAGGTTCTGCACCATGTCGCTCGGTATATTAAAATATATTTGGAAATATGCAAAAATACAGTAACTTAGCAAAGATAGATTATGTAGGTAATTGTTAAGAAAATTAGTGTCTGGATTTAAACTAAACCAGTATTACAAATAACAAATCCTTCTGAGCAATTTCATATATTCCACAATATAAATAAACTATAGATGATGAATATATTGTTTCAAAAGCTATGACTCATTATCTGATGCAAGATTACCGGTAAATATCACAGCAATAATGTGTTATTTCTTCCTTAAAGTTTATGGCTGGAGAATTCTCGTTCATTTTGTCATAATCTCAATAAAAGAAAATCCTAAAGATACAAAATAGTGCCATATTGTAGGAGCTGGGAGAACTTGGTGTTGGCAATTTTGCTTAAATTAAATGTTAAGTCGTAGTTTGGTTGTGTAACTTAAAACCAACTGGCCAGCAGTGGCGAGACAAAAGAAACAACATGAATATTTTACATGAGGCGATAAAGCTATAATAATATGAACAACAAGATAATAAAGGCTGGGAGACATTTGAAATGTTTCTGTAAGGTTTACTTAGTCAAAAACTGCTGCACACAGAGCTGAAATAAATAAATGAAATAATTTTATAATTATAGTAACCATCATAGTAAGATTGCTTATTTAAGTTCTGTCTTCTCATATATATATAATATATAAAACTTTCAATAAAACATTCCCATTGTTTTTTTGTTCCTCTTGTGTGTATGAATGAGGCTTTGGATTGTTCCACTGGATGTCCTGGTAGCAGCACTCTGTATCCACGGTATCACACAGGAGCATCATCCCCTGGGTTGTTTCTATAGCGACGCTATTAGAGAAGGCACCCTCCCCTCCGGGCTCAGCCCTGCACTTATCACCCTCTGCTCCTAAAAGCCGAAGACGTGTTCTCTTGGGGAAGCAGGGAATGAGGAGGAATCACAAAGAAGGTCTGCGGATGTCTTTGGTTGTCATTAGTTTGGCTTGCAGTGATTGGTTGATTGATTTTGGTTCAGCTTATTTTTTGTACATTCCAGTTTTTAAAGCTTCAGTCCCTGCGGTGAGTTGTCGTGTGTTGATGCAGAAACTGCATGGTCCATTTCCAGAGCCCCTTGGGATTTTGCGTTATGCACTCATTCAAACATACACAACATACTTTTTTGTCGTTCGCTTTTGGTTTTTAGGAACATGCATTGATTCTGTCATTCACTCTTAATTCATCCCTTTTATTATTTTCTTGCCATTCGTCCAGCGGTCTCACGGGTTTCCATCGTTTAACCAGTGAGACAAATAAGTGTCACACATCAACAGCCCATCGTCAGTATTTGGATCTGCGCAGATCACTTCGTCCCTGTGTCTTCTTCATTGCGTTTCCTGCATTTGCTGTCCAGCTTTCCCTTTATCCATAGGCTAAGCACCCACTCTCTTGTTCAGTCTTTCCCCATCTATGTGTTCTCTGTACGGTCCAGTTGTAATCCCAGCCCTTGACATTGTCCAGCTGGTCCTGAACAGCAGACATGAAGGCCTTGTTGTTTCTGGGGCTGTGGAATTGAGGCCTACGTAGCACCTGGCCTTCAGGTTCTGTCACAATTTCTAGCCTGTGAAAGGAAGCAGACCAAGTCCGAAAAGCTTCCAGCATTGGTTGAGTTACTGTCCAATTGGTCCAGCAAGGGAACAAAAACAAAGAAATACTCACTAACCAGGGGCTTGTAGTGGCAAATTAGAACGCATAAAGCTAAACCCCATTAATGATTCTTGAAGTTTTTGGTCAATGTTTGTCTCATCAAAGGGAGGCGTTCAGTCGCATGTGACAGAAGAGTTGACTAGATTAGCCATTGGAAGGCTCAGGCAAGGGCTTTTATAGAAAACAAAACCGTGGGTGCTAGCATTAGCCACAACTAGCGGGTCCCAGTAGCACGCACCCTCTTGACCCGCTTGCTGACGGTGGTGAAGCGGAATGGCGTGGTGAGGTCAGGCTGTTCCCCGGGTGGGAAACGTTTCATGAAGTGCACGTCCTGCTGGTTGGGGAGTGTGTGTGGACCACGGCGAGGACGCCCTCGTTTTGTGAAGCCAACGTACCAGCCTCCATAGCGTGCTGACATCAGAGCTGTGTAGTGGTTTTCCAACACCATTTCCACAAACACGCAGTCAGCACTTCGGTTACTGGCCTTCTGAGAGAGCAGAGAAACCACAAACAGACGGACAGGTTAGGGAAGTGTGATGCGTATGAGACATATTTTATTAACGGAGAGAGGACAAAGAGGTCTCACCTTTCCTACCAGTTTGCCACGGCGGTTCATGCACAGGTAGAAATTTGTTTCTTTGCCTCGGATTCTCACCTGGCTACCAAAGGTGTCTGCCTCCACTACAAGCTGGGCTTGTGAAGGGACAGACAGAGGAAGAGACAGACATTAGAGCCACACGTTTTGTAGAGAAATACAACATAAACCTACAGTATATGAACAAAAGCACTTGGCCATGCCTGTTAATTGCTGACTTCACAAGTTTCAGTCAAGATTTGGGCTTTGGGTTTCAGATTAGGTGTTTGGACCAATATTGATGCTTCAGGATATCGAGGCATTTTGGAAAATATGATGCTTCAAACTTTGCGACACGTTTTAAATTGTTCTGTTGACTGTAAAAATGACTAAGTGCACAAAGCAATGACTATAGCCACATTTGCTGATAAGTTTGGTGTAGTAGAAGAACTTGCCAGGCCTGCACAGGCCCTGAAGCTCCTTTGGAATGCGTTGAAACAGACTGAAAACCAGACCTTCTGGTCCAACATCAGTGACTCCAGCTCCTTCTCCATCTTCTACCTGCTTTTCCAGTTGGGTTGCAGAAGCAACAGGTTCAGTAGAGAAACCCAGACATTCCTCTTCCCAGCTACACTTTCCAGCTCCTCTTGAGACCCCGAGGTGTTCCCAGGCCAAAGAAGGTACACAGTCTCTCCAGCAAGTTCTGGGTCTGCTCCACGGCCTCTTGCCAGTGGGACATGCCCAGAAAACCTCCAACAGGAGGCAACCAGGAGACATCCTAATTGAATACCTGAACCACCTCAACTTAGGGAGTATTGTGTTGTCATCACTGTATGTTCCCATACAATGGTGAAATTACTTCTCTGCATTTAATCCATCACACATGATGAGACACACCCAGTGGACAGCTATGCCCAGGGAGCAGTTAGGGATTAGGTGTCTTGCTCAGGGACACCACGACTTGTGGGAATGGCGGGAAGTCGAACCGCAACTTTCTGGTCCCAAGTCGGCTGACCTACCTCTACCCCATCTTGGTCCTGGATACAGATGGACCATCAAGAGTTTCACCTGTCAACTCAACTACTGTATTTCTTCACTACATCTGATAAAACAACACCCTCATTACTGAGGATGAGGCCCCATTATGTCAGTCCATCTGAACAAGAAGCCAAGATACTTAAACTCCTCCACCTGAGGCAAAGACTCCCCCCTGACATGGATGAGACATTCGACTCATGAACCATGGCGTTGGACTTGGTGGATTTGGATCTCATCCTAGCTGCTTCACTCCACTGCGAACTGCAACAGTGCATGCTGAAGTTCTTGGTCCAAAGATGACAACAGAACTACCGTATTTTCCGGCCTATAAGTTGCACCTTTTTGCCTAATTTGCATGCCCTGCGACTTATAGGGCGAAGCGACATATTTAGGGATTTCCCCCCCATATTTTAGACCAATTTTTGGCAGAGATATGACCGTTTCCATTCATTCTGATGAAAAAAATGGAGCAGTACCACTTTCGGCCGCTAGGGTCCACCGACCGTTCCCAGCTCATGTGTCCGACAGCAGACTCGTCTGGTCGGACTCACTCTGTCGCAGCACGGCCTCCTGCTCTCTGGAGGTCTGAACTACTGTTACCTCAGTGTTTCACTGTTAGCAAAATAGCTCAAGAACCACAGGACAGATTTTGATGAAACTTACAGAAAGTGATCACTGGATGGACATTTACAACCTTTTAACTGTAGATGTTTGAGCTAACATTCGATTTATTTATAATTTATTTTGGCAGCGCGCTTGCACTGTTGGAAGACCGTCGAAGCAAAACAATTTAAATCCAGCTGATTTGAATATTACATTAATTTTTAAAGGAAAAGTTAAGCTCAGAAACACTTTTGCTATAATGTCAGCAAACAAATATATTTTTACAAGGTGTAAATCTTGTTAAATTTTAAAGAAATGAAGCGTATCCACTCGCTGCGCGTGCACGCTTCGCAGCACCGACGTAGCAAAACTATTTTTTTTATTCAGCTGATTTGACCGGTACGAGAATTTATTAAGGAAAAGTTCAGCTCAGACACATCTTTGCTTTAATTTTCAGCAAACAAATAATTGTTTTTAAGTGTTACTCTTGTTAAAGTCCTATCGTGCACGCTCCTGGCCATTTGCAGGTTGTCAGCGGTGACGCGTAACATACGCAACGCGTCAGCGGTGACGCATAATAGATGCGACTTATAGGGTGAAGCGACATATTTATGGCTTTTTCCACTTTATTGGACACAATTGGACTGATGTGACTTATAGGGCGGTGCGACTTATCGGGCAAAAAGTATGGTACATCGTCCACACAAAGCAAAGATGAGACCCTGAGGTTTACAAGCCAAACACCCTGAGATCCTGTCCATGAACATCACTTTTTTTAATGTCCACAGGATAAATGAACACAATTTCCCCACAGAAACACACCAAAACATCGTGGAAAGCCTTCCAAGAAGAGTGCAGGCTCTTCTGGCTGCAAAAAGGAGACCAAGTATACAGTCCCTGTTGTTGTGACGGTCAGGTGTGGCCAAATCTTTTTGTTCATACATTTCATATTAAGCTTATTCTTACAGACACGTTGCAGGTTTTTGTTTTATAGTGCACAAATTTCAACACAAAAATGTAAAGATGTCAACATTTAAGATTTCTTGTATTGCCTGCATTTCTTCCAACAGCCAAACGCTAGCTCACACTGACAGACCGACGTACTGCCAAGTGTCACGCTGATAGCTCAGATTACCTGCCAGCATTAAATTTAAACCAGCTCTTTAAAACCTGATAGAGCGCTCACGCTGTGTCACTGTTTTAGGATTCATGGTTGTTGTTAACTGTGCTGATAAATCACAGACAGATGTAAACGCTCCTGACTGGACAGATGGTGGTCAGATAAGGCTGATCACACACATGGACGTAGAAGGCCGCTGACCACTTTTTGGGGGAAAAAAACACAAGTAAAATAAAAAATATAAAAGGTAACGCAGCGGGCTGAGGGGAACAGGAAAACATTGTGATCTTGTTTTAGGGTGTGTGTGCATGTGCTCTTGCGCCCCTCCCTGTGTTTGTGTGTGAGGATGTGTGCAGGTGATGCGTGCTTATCCTTCCAGGAAGCAGGCTGCCGCTTCACTAACTGCACCGTTTGAAGGAGCGGTTGTGCCTGTTTAAAAATAAATCCCTAAAATGGTTCCTACATGACCTTAGTCAACAAAGGGGTCAGATGAAATCAATACCTCTCTCTCTCTCGCACCCTCTTCCCCCAACTCTCATCTCCTGTCTGCACTTACACTTCATGTTTACACTGCTATGCACTTGCTCTACCTTTCCCGTCCCAATCTCTAAACCTTAAGCTTAAGTGCGTCGTTGCAGTAATGGATCGGCTCTGGGTCAGCTCGTCTTATTTTCAAATGAAATTAAAACCGAACCGGTGAATAAACAAACGTGTGATCCCTTGTTTGGCATGACATTAAAAACCAGAGATTTGGTATGCTCATCAATGGGAATAATACATAAAAAGAAAAATGGTTTTTTTTTTCCTGATTGCTTTTCTTTCTAATATTTCTGTGCATGTTTAAGAATTGGTTAGCCATTCGAAGTGAGCAAAAGATGTGGGGGATGGACAGACCGCGTTGGAAGATTGAGGAAATGGGGGGAAGAAGAAGCCTGCTGTTTGAAATCCAGAGGAGACAACAGGAAGGATGAAAAATCAATGGAAGGATCGATGGAGACGATGACTTTCTAACACTCTACCTGCCAGGCTTCCTTCTTTTGCCCACACTTTTTTTTCAGTACCACCTTTTTTTTCCCCTCTGTCTCAGTCTTTTGCTCCATTGTGAATCCTTGAGTCAGCACCCAGTCGATGAGTTCTTTGTACTCCCCAGACAAGCTTCACTGACCTTCTATCAAAGCCTGGGGAGGTGTGTGTGGTGGTGCTTTTGTGTGTGTGTGTGTGCCTGCGCGCCTGCATTCTGTCTCCATCCATGCATGCATTTGGTCAACCTTTAAGTCTTTGTACTTGTTGGATGGTTTTGAGTGTGTGCGCACGAGAGAACGGTGCAAATCCAGGGTTTAAAAGTTGGGGCAATTCTCCACCAACTCCATGTGTTTGTCTGTCTTACCATATTTGTCTCCATCCTCTCCTCTGGCGCTGATCCTGCGTCCCAGCACCTGGACGTGCTTTCCACTGGTGCGGCTGTAAAGTTGGTAGACGCGGTGATGCCTCCGACTCATGGTGTCTCGCACCTGCGTCTGGTTCTCCACGTGCACACTGAAGTTGACCCCATCCACACCGAGTACCTGCTGGAAACAAACGCGAGCACATCCAAACGTTTGGCAGAGAGCTGTGCACATATTTGAAGAGCTGCGTGTGTAAAACAATAAATGACTTGTCCTTTACGCTACAGAAACCACTTTTCTTGGCATGCCTTCTTGACCCTCACCTGCAACGGATTGCACATCACCAGCAACATCTGGATACATCTAGAAAAAAAACAGAAACAGATGACTTTAGAAATATTGAATGTGGGAGAAGGCGGGCATGACACCATGATTTCCATTTCTTTTTTCCCCCCTCTGCTCTCTGTTCAACATCTCATTTCCTTCTTGGGTGATTATTCACACTGCTGGGCGTGAGATTGGCTCGTCAGCTTGACACACAGACAGGCAGATGTCCAGGAATTGGAATACAGACAACACCCAGAGCTGTGTTTATAGTAGCGCTACCAGCCTTCTGTCTGAACCCACTTTTTGACCCGCCTTTGACTTTTGCCACTCCAAAACCTTGGCCTGCAAATGACCCGACGGGACCATAGCAAAACGGCAAACATTCCGAGACAAGTAGAGCACGCTTTGGTTGGGACATCTGAGGAAGTGGGCAGACTCATTTGGCTGCGCCGCGTGTGTAGACAGCTGGGCCGGACTCTACAGGTGCTCACTCAGCTGTGATGTGGCTTTCGAGAACAGCGGATTGTGGTTTTACATTTAGAGATGCGGCGAATAAGTGAGAGCACGAAAAACCATTCGTGGAAGAATCCGTTCGAGTTGAGGCGGTTCACAGAGTTATGAAGCATTTGTCTGCACAGTAAAACAAAACGAAAAAAAAAGATGCATTACTGTATTTCATAGCTTTGTCCCTCCAGTTAAACTCTTAGGTGCAACTTTGAAAGAAACAGCTGGCTACAGTTAAAATGTATACTCTTCTCACTTAATTGACATGTAGACCTTGACCTTTAATGTATCCCATTATTTACAACTTTAGTAGGGGAGTGATTTTGTTGCAAAATCCTCTCTGGCAGTCCTTGAACAGCGCTGAATTAGTGGCTGAACACTTGATGAAGTTCAGAACCTAGTGTGTGGGCTGAAAAGCAATTCTTCGAATTTCGTCTTTCTCCACCTCGTCTTTTGCTATCTTTCAGCATGCCTCTTCTCTCTCTTTCTCTGGCTTGCAGTCCTCCCTGGACTTATCTTTCCCTTCCCGACTTTCTGTTCACTCTGTCTTTCTCCTATCGTTCCCTGCCTCCAATCTTTCTTTATGTTTAGGGTTAGTGAGGCGACTCCTCCACACTGTCATGGGTACGCACACAGATGTGCAGATGTGTGCAGGCTAAATGTGTGTACACAGGAGGAGCAGACAGCTGACAGCTGGACCAAAGCAAAAGACATGCTGAGAGAGGGAGATAGCAGAGAGAAAAGGAAGGTGGACGCACAACGTTATACCGGCAGAGAGTGAGACGACGTGGAGAAGTGAAGTCGAAGAGGACCGAGGAGAACAGAGATCACATCTGACGGAATTTGGCAGATGTGAGATGGAGAAGATGGGTTCAAGATTAAAAATATGTACCGTATTTTCCGGTGTATAGGTCGCACCTTTTATTGGTTTTTTCAAGGCCTGCGACCTATAATCAGGTGCGACCTATATTTGGCTTGTTATCACTTTCGGTGAAACAAATTTTTAAATCCAGCTCATTTCACAATTACGTTCATTTATTAAGGAAAAGTTCAGCTCAGACACATATTTGCTATAATTTTTATCAAACAAATAATTGTTTTTAAGTGTTAATCTTCTTAAAAGCCTTGCTGTGCGCTCCTGTGGCAGACATTTGCAGCAGAGCTAAACGTAGGTGCGACCTATACACCAGTGCGACCTATCTAGGGATTTTTCCAATCTATTGGTGATAATTGGACAATGCGACCTATACACAGGTGCGACCTATACACCAGAAAATACTGTATATAACACACTGGGGTTGCATATTTCAAAAGAAGGAGAAAAGTGGTGAAATTAAAGATGGAGGTGTGGAGAGACATGAGGAGAAGACAAAAAACAAACAAAGAATGGAAAGTGTTAGGTGTGTTACACTGAACATCGTAACACATGCCACTGCCTCCGGACACGTGCCATCACAACCTTCTGGTTTCCTCTCGCTTTTCACTCCTCCTGTCTCAACATTTATCTTCCATAGCTGGTGCGTTGGCTCCTGCAGTTGTCCCTAATAGATGCAGACATCCTGGGAAGCGCAGTGGAGCGTTGGCCCTCGCTTTTTTTTTTTTTGCCTGCGCAGCTGAAAAACCTTGAGTGCCTGTGCATTGTGAGGACTCTCAGCTGTTAAAACACCACAGCAGCACCGCTGCCGAGGACGCTGTAGGAAAAGTGCCTCAGCACTGGATTCCCCCGCTCCCACACAAACCACAGACACTCCATGTTATGCCAGCTACAGAGAGAGAGAAAGAACGGGAGAGGAAAGAGGAAGACGGGATCGGCCAGTGGTGGGGGGGGGGGATGGATGAGAAAATGAGAAAATAAAAGAGTGCAGAGTAAAAAACAAACAAAACAAAAAAAGTCAGGAAGAATAAAGACAGAAAGAGGTATGGAGAGAGGGAAAGCCCGGTGTGCCTGGGCGGGCGGCCAAAACAAGCAGCCATCTGACATCATAAACCTGTGTCCCAGAAGATCAACCATATGGAGGTTGTGGTGAGACCAGCAGGCCTCAGCACCACAGGCTGGGCAGAGCAGTCGACCAGGGGGGACTCGGCACGGAGCAGCGGTTTCAACCGTGTGTAGTGGTTACTGTGGTTCACCAGTGCTCAAGCACCGGCCTTCAGCACAGTTCATGTTCTTCAAGCGGGCCTTGTAGCAGCGTTAAAGGTCCACCGACATGACTTTTTTACTATTCATAAAATTGCTCAAAATATATATATTTTATCATTTAAATATGTTCCTTTATGCAAACAAAATGATAAATCACTTTAATTTTGCTTTAAAAGTGATTTTGAACTTCAAGCCGTGTTTAATCATGGGAAATCTGATTACACCCGAACGCACCATCTGTGATGTCACACCGGGCAGAGCTCTGGGCTTGTCACAGTGCGCAGGTATGAGCAGCTCGACATGAAGGTAAGTCTGATACAGCATCAGACCTAAATTAGATCCTGTTGTTTCTTGTTCCATCACCCAAACTATTTTCTGCTTCCCAAAATGAAGACAAATAGCTCAAATCTTCACATAGATTGATAAATTCGTCGGGTTTTAAATGGTCCGCTATTAAAGAGACCAGAGCCCTCTGCCCAGTGTTACATCACAGATGGTGCGTTCGTGTGTAATTGGATTTCCCATGATTAAACACGGCTTGAAGTTCAAAATCACTTTTAAAGCAAAATTAAAGTGATTTAGCATTTTGTTTGCAAAAATGAACATATTTAAATGATAAAAGATATATA
>JBBPBX010002120.1:11079-21648 GCA_038048925.1 Garcialebias charrua | reverse complement strand
TTGATGTGTGAAGTGAAGGAGAGAGTGGTGTCGAGGATGACACACGAGACTCTTGACCTGAGGGGAGGGGGATAGCAGAGAGTTGTTAAGGGGGACGAGAAGATGTTCTGATTTTGAAATAGAGTTTTTGGTACCAACAAGAATGATTTCTGTTTTGTTACTGTTTAGTTGAAGGAAATTGTTAGAAAACCAGTGATTTAGCTCATTGAGACAGTCGGTGAGGATGGAGGGTGGGTGGGTGGAGTTAGGTTTTGATGACAAGTAGAGCTGTGTGTCATCAGCATAACAGTGGAAATGGACGCCGTATTTGCGGAAGATGTGACCTAGAGGAAGGAGGTAAATGATGAAGAGGAGGGGTCCGAGGACAGAGCCTTGGGGGACACCCGTGGAGACAGGGGAAGACTGGGAACGGAAGGATTTAATCTGAATGAATTGAGTGCGGTCAGAGAGATAGGAGTTGAACCAGTCTAACGGGGTACCTGAGATGCCAATGGAGGTTAGTCTGTTGAGGAGGATAGAATGACAGATGGTGTCGAAGGCAGAACTTAGATCAAGAAGAATGAGGATGGACAGAAGACCAGAGTCAGCAGCAATCACCATACAATATTAAGCTATAAATACAAGGGATTTTCCATACAATATTTCCTTACAAAGTACTTCAGTTGTTTTGTTATTTAGTAAATACACTGCAATACTGTTTCTTTTTGATGTACTGCAAAAATTAAATTAATTTGTTTTATTGGATGCTGAGAAGTTCTATATTTTGTGCATAAGTTAAGTGGAAAGCGACCCCTCTATTAAGTTTTTACTGGGACTAATACAGAAGGTAATTACGATTACTTTGTTCTTCAGCAAGAAAATAAAGGTTTCCTGAATTAAAAGGCTCCTCGGACTATAGCTCGGGCTAATTGCGTGGGGTCTTGAACACACATCTGGTTGTAAGAGCTAAATGCTGATCAGTTAGGAGGGTCTTTACAAGCTGTGTCCTGAGAGTGTGTTTTTGGGACTGCTCTGCTGCCAGAGAGTCTGATAGCGCCTGAATTATTTATTTATCAGGCTGCTGGACGGTAGTCACGGCGACCCAGGCCCCTTAGTGGTTGTCTGGCGACATCTCCCTTCAACAGCAGCCATTAACAGACGGGGGTAGGGGTGCTAATGAGCAGGGTGCAGCATGTGTACGGGACCAGAGTTTTCTAACCTTCCAACTCTTTTTAACACACAGACCCGCCGCAGAGTAAAGACGCAGCATAGATTTGCAAAGATCTGAGTGCAGAACTTTTTAATTAGGTGAATAAAAAACGAGGCTAGCAAAAGAAAATGATTGGGGGGAAAAAAGAAGATGGAAACAACCACCCGTTTTCCTATTAAGGAGAAATGTCAAGCGCAGTGGTGAAGCAATAGTCTGCGTGCATCCCTTTGTTGTCCTCCCTGACATTGAAGGCTAATTTTTCATGGTTATTTGAACTGGAAAATGAAAGAGAGTTTTGTGATTATTTCCTATAAATGACAACACAATCGCATTACGCTTCAGTACAAACACAGAGAGGATATTGCCTTTTCATATTTCATGTGAAAGTAATGGATGGTCTATGCAACGACGAATAGAAAGAAAGACAAATGGTGAAAAAAAAATCTCCCTATGTTTGATTTGTGTTAGAAACTGAATGGATGGAGGCAAGGAGAGTTTTATATTTCTTATCCAATATGCTGCTGCACACGTGCAGTGTTTTAAACTGCCCGTGCAGTGTAATCATCAAATTTCTTAAGCAATTAGCTCTGAGTAAGCAGCCAGTTGGTGTTACGAAGAAAAGTTTCCCTAGGTGTCCAGTCCAGTCTCTTCAAGAAAACTAAGCATCCATGGCAAGGTATTCCCATGAACCGTCTCCATCCATAAATGTATAGGTGTATGATGTAATAAAAAGAAATATGTGTAAAGATGAATAAATATGAAAACACCAGTTCACCATCCTCCACTTTTCTTCGCTACTTGCATGAAACATTTTAAATGTATCAGTCCGTTCGACCTCTGAGAGCAAACCTGTCAATGCTACCCCTACATTTTATATTAGAAATAAAATTGATTAGCAAAATTGATATTCATAACCTCGCTGGATTCTGTTTTATCTGTGCGTACGCTTTCGTAAACAAACAGACGGTCAAGCTCAGGGCTTCGCATGGAAACAGAGAGGCAGGACGACCACAGCGGAGGATGGCGAACCAGCGTGCTCTTGGGGGGAATGTTAAAAAAATGTGTTTGTGCGCTCAAAGTTTAAAAAGATGGAAGAACTAAGGAGTGCGGGGCGTCTAGGACTCATGTAAATAGGACTCGTGTGGGGGCTAGGAGACGGACTCCTAGCACGTGCAGCGGTACGAGCTGCGTACATCCAACCATGGCAACATTGATTTTCTGAGCTAATACCTCCACAGAACGCTCTACAGGCAGATGGAAGCACTACAAAGATATGCAAATGGTACATTCAATAAATCGACAGACAGAGATGTTTTTCAGACAGATCACTGTACTGGTCTGCAGTGCCTAAAAGGAGAGATAAACAGATAAGTACCTGTTAATAGACACAACACGGGCGTGCACACTCAGGAAAACATGCAAGGACCTGGGTGTTACCTGAGAAAACTTGGATCAATTGGAGGATTTCATGTTAAGCAGAGGGGGCTTCAAAAAGCACATAAAATAAGTGCTTGGACAATCCAGTATTGTTTTTTTATTTATTTATGAATATATATGAAAAATACCATTTTAACATGTCACACTGATATAGATATTTATGGTTTTCCTCAAGCTTTTAATACTTTATCTTCTGCTAAAGAAACAATCTGTGGTTTAGTCCTATTCTGTGCACTTATTAGTTAAATATGAAACAAAAGCTGCTGGGTGTGTGTGTGTCATATATAATAGATGTGGGCTGTCTTGTTAAGCCCGGCAGGCTGTATGTGGCTGTGTCTCTGCGGAGGACGACTCTGAAGCGGCACCGTACCTGGTAATTAAAGAGAGTTTGTGGCAAAAGCCAAACATCAGGAGAGATGAGCTATGAACAAAAGAGCTGTGACAGTTTCAGGTTATGGGATTTTTTTCTGTCCCTTTTTCACCAAATGAAAAATCAATACATTTTTCCGGGTTGTACATATTCAGAATGTCCCAACACGCTTCCGCCCTGATGGAGAGGGAGACGGGGGGAGGGGACTGTGGGCTGGAGTGGTGGTGGTGGTGGGGGGGGGTTGTTCTCCTGTCATAACTGTACCATCACATTTTCCAAGCCACTGGTGAATATTTCAGAGTTGATGTGATTGCCCTTCATGACAGCAGCTATGCTTTTTTTCTTTTTTTTTTTTTGCTGCTACCTCTTAACCGCCCCATCCTCTGTTCACCCTCCCCAGTTGTCTTCTTTAATATCCACAAATAAGAGAAAACAGTTGGCGCTTTATAGGAAAAACGAGAGTGATGCATTAAAAAGAGGTTTATTTTAAAGCAGGCGGACGTGGACGACAATAAGCATAAATGCACAGTGAGGGGGGGGAGGGGGGGGAGTCAGAGCGACTCTTTGTGCAGGACAATGTCCCCCAGGCGGAGGAGATGGGAGTGTGCTGCCCCGTGATGCTTTGGCCCCTTGTTCAGGCTTTTAGCCCACCACCCTCGCAGGGAAAAGTACAGCCCGCATCTTCCATTGTGGACATAATATGTGTTAGTTAGCAGCGATCATCTTGGTCATTCAGCAAAGTCAGTGGTGTGTGTGTGTGAGTGTGTGTCTGTGTGTGTGTGTGTGGGGTGCAGAAGAGTGAGCAGTCCCTGAATGCTCAGTCCCTGTGCAGCCACATTAACCTAGATCCTCCTCCTCGCTTTCATCACCCAAGTAAAACATAAAGACAAAAGAACTGGAGCATCAGTCTTTTATTTGTAATGTATCTAAACACGCAATTATTGTGAGAAGTATTTCTAATTAGTATAATTTCCCACGAGGTAACATATTAAGGGGGAAACGTTTTTTTTTTTTTTTTTTTTACATTACATGCAGCTCGAGGATGATTCAAGTATCAAGAGGAGCATAATTATAAAGTTAGCCACTTGAAATTATTATTCTTTTGTCTTTTATTTTCAACTAAAGTTGCTCTTTTAAAGGTGGGGTGACATGATTTTTTTTACTATTCATAAAATTGCTCAAAATATATATATTTTATCATTTAAATATGTTCGTTTTTGCAAACAAAATGATAAATCACTTTAATTTTGCTTTAAAAGTGATTTTGAACTTCAAGCCGTGTTTAATCATGGGAAATCCGATTACACACGAACGCACCATCTGTGACGTAGTGTGAGGCAGAGCTCTGGGCTTGTCACAGTGCGTGGGTGTGAGCAGCTCCACATGAAGGTAAGTCTGATACAGCATCAGACCTAAATTAGATCCTGTTGTTTCTTGTTCCATCACCCAAACTATTTTCTGCTTCCCAAACTGAAGACAAATAGCTCAAATCTTCACATAGATTGCTAAATTAGTCTGGGTTTTAAATTGTCCGCTATTAAAGAGACCAGAGCCCTCTGCCTCACACTACGTCACAGATGGTGCGTTCGCGTGTAATCGGATTTCCCATGATTAAACACGGCTTGAAGTTCAAAATCACTTTTAAAGCAAAATCAAAGTGATTTATCATTTTGTTTGCAAAAACAAACATATTTAAATGTATATTTTGAGCAATTTTATGCATAGTAAAAAAAAATCATGTCAGTGGACCTTTAAAAAACAATGTATTAGAACAACCAGGAAGAGTTTTTGTTTGTCGGTGTGTGGAGTAAATGTATGGAATGGATTGATGGATGGATTTTTTAAAAAGTACAAATATAAACCAGCTTAAAAAACGATTTAAAAAGGAACTTATTGCAAAATACGCTCCATAAGATGAGTGTTTTGAAGTCTATAAATGCTATTGATGATATAAACAGTGTTTAAATACAGTAATTGTTTATCTTTAAATATCATGTCAAGTGGAAACAAGTTGTCTTGTTTTGGTATTTTGACAGTTAATTGATTATAAATTGATGAGTATGAAAGGGGCAGGACATTATAAGATATTGTATCTTCTACCTGCTCCTTTTCAAACAGAAAACATAAAATGTGCATGTCACTTGGGCACAATTATTTGTATTAACTTTTGTTGTTGTTGTGTTATGCTATTTTCTTTCTTGATTGTCTTTTCTGTCTGTTCGAAATAAATTTAATTAATAAATAAATAAACAGAAACTGAACAACGTTAACTTTTAAATGCGCAGAAGATTAAATTAAGTGATGACCTTTGGACCTTTGTGCCAGCGAGTGGTACAACTCAAAAGGGTTGCTAACATGGTTGTTTGGGATTTAACTTTTAAAGTTTTTTTTTTTTTGTTATTAGCTTCTTGTACCCCTCCTCCATTTCTGCACCTCCTCCTCTCTTCGTTTATCCTTGTTGGTCCTGCCCTGAGCCCCACGGAGACACAAAGTACTCATTCACATTTAGATCCCGAGGTCGCCGCAGGGCCAGCGGGGCGAGGCCGGCACGCATCCCGTAGACGCCGGGTCAGGAATCTAACACGTAGCTCCCACCAGTTACTCTGCTTCCCCTTCACGACGTGAAACTGTGTGTGAGCAGCAGTCGGGGGCTCGTGTGAACTTTCATTTTGTCTGCACAAGCTGAGCTCTTGTTTGGTGCATTTTATCAGATAAAACAGCTTTTTCATTTTATTGTGCGAATGCCACTTAGGCATTCACACAGTACGGTATATAGTGATTCTGTTTATCGTGATTCCGTACGTTTTTCGGCATCTAACCCATTTTTTGTGCTATTTCAACAAATCATATATCAAAATGTTCAGCTCGTTTAGGACATGATGGCTATGACTTTTGGTAATGGTGCAACTTTAGCTTTTTGAAATATTTAGCCATTTCTGCCATTTTTATCCCATTGAAAATGAATGGAGCTTATGAAAATGAATTAAGCTTATTTTACATCCTTGATATCTTTAGATCTCTTTACAATCTTTTACTACTCCTTTCACATTTTGGACCAGCTCAGCTTCCTTCAGCTTCCCTGTACATTTAAAAAATATATTTCAGCTGCTTTCAGCTAATTTCAGCTGTTTCTTCAACTGCTTTGTGGTCTTTTCAGCTTTATTCAGCTTACTTCCACATTTTTGTACTTCCACTGACTTGTTTCTGCTCATTTCAGATCATTATGCTCTTTTCAGCTAATTTTTTGAAGATTCAGATATTTCTGCTATTTCAGCTACTATTTAGCTGTTTTATGCTCATTTCAGTTTTTTCAGCTATTTCCACTTTTTCTTTTTTAAATCAATCCAACTTTTTTCAGCCTAATTCAGCAAAACCATGCTCTACCCACTTCCTTCTGGTAATTTAAGATTATTTCTGTTTGCTTTAGCTATTGTTCAGCTGTTTTTGGCCAATTTCAGCTTTGTTCAGATCATTTCAACTTTATTTTGCTTATTTCTGCTTATTTCAGATGTTTTGCAATTTCAGATTGATTCAGATATTTCAGATTATGCTGCTTTGTGCTTATTTCTGCTAGTGTCAGCTTCTTCTGCTATTTTAGCTACTATTAAGCTGTTTTTATGCCAATTCAGGCTTGTTTAAACAAATTCCACATTATTTGCACTCATTTCAACTTTTTCCAGCCTAATTCTGCAAAACTGTAATCTGTCTACAAATTTCTAAGACATTTAAGCTTCTTTCTGCTATTTTAGATAATATTCAGCTGTTTTTTGCTAATTTTTGAACAAATGGCATTCACACATGCATTTTCGCAGGAAATGCAATTTCTCTAGTTATACTTCAGTTTATTTGTATTTTAGATCTCATGTTGAATTGTCATTCACCTCTAAACGGACGTGTTACAAGCCTTTTTTAAAAAGGGTCCCCCCCTGTCCCACATACTGTAACTTGTCCATTTTAATTCAGCTTTAGGCTTTATAATGCAGTGGTATTGTTTCCGATAACGTCCTGTTGTGGTTCATTGGATGCTCCGTTTTGTCTCGAGCTACTTTGTGGCACGTTTGGCTCAGTTGTGGTTTTATGACGAGGGAGCTTCTAGATCGTCTGTGTTGGAAAGGTGGGGTATTGATAATGAGGGTTGGAAGGGCTTTCTTGCATGTTATGCCTTTAAGTGAGAGTGGATTGGTGTGTGTGTGTGTGGTGTGTGTGTGTGTGTTGGGGGGGGGGGGGTCCTGCGTATGCAGTGCAGAGGTGCTGATATGAGGAGCAGACAATGCATGAAAGCCCTCTGCATGGGTCCTGTGTCTCATTGTCCCATGGTACCCTCCTGTCACTTTCATTTTGCGCCCTCCAGTCCAGAGTCAGGCCAACTTTGATACAAGGAAGGGGGCTGCAAAGGATGATGCGGGGGAGAATAGGGGGGTGTTTAAAAGAAGAAGTAGGGGGAAAAGAGGGAGTCTGTGAAGTATGAAATAAGATTGCTTTTTATCTAACAGCACAGTGCTAAAGAAAAGGAAGCTGTCCGCCCCGGGATGAAGCAGGGGGGCAGCACACACCTTCACGATTTACAGTGCAGTCCTGAGACACTGGTTAAAAAATGACAACAGCCTCAGTAATGATAATGAGAGTAATGAGAGCTTGGACACAGAGAGATAAAACATTTTCCTGATATTCAAGAGGAACTCGACTCAAGCCCCGCAATGGTTCTGCACTAAAAACGGCCGAGCCGAAATCCAAATGTGCAACAAAAGAAGTCAAATGATCCGAGGTCCGTTTTCAGGTAGGACTTCTTTTCCACACTTTAAAAAAGGCAGTTGCCATCACAGCGGTATATTCAGCCGAGCCGCGGACGGAGGAGGAGCTTGACCCACTGAAAGATACCCAGAGTGACTATTATTACTTGCTGCTGCTCTTCTCTACAGTCTGAGAAAGAATACTGGAAAGTGCAGCGGTTACCATCAATTATTTATCGGGCCGTTTGTGCTTGTCAGTCTGATTAGCATTAGTGTAATCACTGCTCTTCAAGGGAGAAGAAAGACCGCTCTCTCTCATCTGAAGGTAATCTTTCCATTTTTCGGTGTCTCGTCTTCACTGGGCGGCTTTTGCGTAGCATCTGCTTTTGTCATCTCCACATATTTCTTCCCTTTTTCCCCCCTTTCTCCGTGTGTTTCTGTCTGATGCTGGTCGGCCTCTCCACCCCCTCCCCTTCTTTCTGAACCTTATTAATGTGTGAGCAGTTTTCTGTCTCCCGGCTTGTATAGAGTGACACCTATGGGTCTGACTGGGCCTCTGCACGCACCGAAGGGAAGGCGGCTGAGCGCCTGGATGGTGCATGAGTGCATGTGTCTGTCTGGAGAGGCTGGAGCCCATAAACTGTCCCCGCTGACTGACTGGCAACGCAGAGCGGAAATTTATATGCTCAGAACAGATGAGTTTAATCTCTGCGTTCGCAGCGGAGCTTATTCAGCTCGCGTGATTAGATTAATGAAACTGTTTCATATCATTGTATTAGAGCAGTTAATGAAGACAATTAATTAGAAGACAACCTTCAGGCTATTGTCCTTTACATCTTTCAGATTTGGGTTAGAAACGGCCTTAGCTTTGAGTGTTTCCCCTAATCCATTCTCAGAGTGGATCTATGGCTACAGTTTTAGCGTCTTTTTCATTTGCGTCCTATTCTTAGGCCACTCTTGACCTTTCATTAATTATAGTCGGCCGGGCTTTAATCATTCTGTAATGCTTTTGCAGCTGAGACAAGAAATGGGCAAAATGATTTGCCTCTTAGAAACTAGAGGTGCAGGGGAAAAAAATCAAGTTTTTAAAGAATCTAGATTCTTAGTCCTGTCGATTCAGAATCGATTCGAAAAGCCCCAAAATCGACTTTTTTTTTACATTAAAACCCAAAAGATAAAGAAAATAAAACCATAGTTCATAGTATATGAAAGAATACATCAAATGAAAGGTGGCAGAAAGAAGAAGAAATCTTATTTTATCTGCCCCTTTTTTCAAAAACAAAACAAGTTCAAACAATCAATTCAAACAATAATCTTCTATAAGTAACAGAGCAAAAAGCTAACCTAATACTGGTTATTTAAGTTACAGAATTTAATGCATTCCTGTATTATTTGTTCCTATTTTTGGTATAAATATCAAACGATGCAAAAAATTTGATACAATAAGGAACCTAAAATTATTGTTTTAAATAAATGTTCCATTTGTTTACATTGTTGTTTATTCTTTTCAGCTTGTCAGTTACAAAACTGAAACTAAATTTATGACCATTTTAATAGAAAAATCGTTTCTGAATCAAAAATCGTTTCTGAATCGAAAAATCAAATTTGAATCGAATCGTGACACCAAAAATCGGAATCGAATGGATTCTCCAGACACCGAGAGATTTGCACCCCTATTAGAAACATAAGAGTGCACCTGGAATCATGTATTTCTCTATAAATTATGCATTGGCTTCTGTGTTGTATGTGCTCAGATTGTCACGCATGTAGATTGCACTGCCTTATCGAGATGTTTAAAGAGGAAAAAAAACACATCAGTGTGCACGTAAATGGTTGGTGCACGATTCTGGGGGTAGGAACAAGGAAGTTAAATAGCTTAAGAGTCTTGGCTGCCTATCATTGTAATGTTTAGGTGTGTCCTGATGTGAGTGGGGACTTAGTCTCACTGCGTGTGCCACCTAGCTGAAACGTCTTGCCCCACTTTTTTTTTAAAAGGTGAAAACATTTACCTGGGGATTATTTTGTAATCTGAGCACCTATGCAGCTGTACGGTGCTCTAATTCTCACACAGCTGTGGAAATTTATGCTGTCAGTAGTTATTTGGGATTTCGAAGCACCTCCATACACCTTTTTGTTCCACAACTAAAATCAGTGTTACTAAATGGGCTGTGCCAAATAAAGTGGATAAAAATGTGTAAACTAATAATTCATTAATTAATCACAATACTTGATTTAAAATTTAATTAAACAAATTAAATGATCATTTAAATATAGTTTTATTCTGATAGAATTCAGTTAAATAGCGTTAAAGATCTTAATTTGCACCTTGAACCATCAGATCGGTGTAAAGTTTAACACTCGGCTCGAACAGCTGTTTCCTACAACTTTATTTAAAGCAGGAAGTGGAGTGTCCTGGCCCCGCCTGACTAAAAATACAATTATAAACTATAAATGCAATAAATAATTATTATTTAATATAATTATGGCAACAATCGTTTTAAAGCCACAGTTCATTCAGTTAGTCTTGAGGAAGGTGTTTGTTATGATGATGATTATCCGATCAGTCATATCCGACTTTCGGTCATTTTATGAATCTTCATACTCCACGCCTTCCTGTCACTATTCGTGAAAGCGTTTTGTTGTGATCCATAAAGTATTTCGGCAAGATAGTGGAGTAGTTTGCCATTGCTTTCTCCACCCCTCCCCATTTATCCGGGCTTGGGGCCGTTATAGACCAGGGCTATTCAACTGGCGGCCCGCGGGCCATTTCTGGCCCATGGGTGACTTCAATCAGGCCCACTTCATTACAAAAAAAAAATTATGAAGTGGGTTAAAAATTATTT
>JBBPBX010002119.1:44418-93892 GCA_038048925.1 Garcialebias charrua | reverse complement strand
GAAAATTTGAATAAGCTACTGGGACGCAACAATACTGATAATTTCAAAAATGTACAGCTTCAGGTAAATGGTGCACTGACAGATGACTTAAGCAAAATTGTTAATATGTTTAATTCATTTTTTATTAGTTCAATTGAAGAATTAACAATGCATCTCAAACACCCTGACATCCCACATAAATCTCTAGATGTCAATAAACCAGTATTTAGTATACAAGAAATCTCTGTCACTGAGGTTATAAAAACTATATCATCTCTAAAAGGCTCAAAGGCTAGAGACATATTTGGCCTGACAAGTCATTTTTTTAAGCTTCATAAAGAAGCACTTGCAAGTCCAATTGCACATATAATTAACCAATCGATTAAATACGGAGTAGTGCCATCCACATGGAAAATTGCTAGGGTTACCCCAGTGTTTAAGACAGGAGACAAAACAAAACCAGAGAATTATCGTCCTATAAGTATTTTGCCAATCATTTCGAAAATTGCAGAGAAATGGGTTGCTCTGCAGTTAACAGAGCATTTAAATGAAAGCCCAACTTCTCTCCATCCCATGCAATTCGGGTTTAGGAAGTATCACTCTACAGAGACAGCCACCTGTTACCTTCTGGAAAATCTAAAACAGCTTCTAGATCAGGGCGGCTTTGTGGGTGCTGTGTTCCTTGACCTGAAACGTGCTTTTGACACAATCAACCACAACATTCTTCTTGCTAAACTAACTCATTTTAATTTCTCTAATAGTGCCCTCTGCTGGATGAAATCATATCTGTCTGATAGAAAACAAGCAGTACAAATAGAAAACTCACAATCTACCTTTCTTACCTGCTCAGCTGGAGTCCCACAGGGCTCAATACTGGGACCAATCTTATTTAGCCTATATGTTAATGATTTGCCAAATGTTTGCAAAACTGTAAAAATGCAATTATATGCAGATGATACTGTATTGTATGTTCATGGAAAAACAAAAAATGAAGCTGCTGCTGTGCTTTCTAGTGCCATGATGCCGGTGTCTCACTGGCTCCAGGACTCTTGTTTACATCTCAACACTAAAAAAACAGTCTGTATGTTTTTCTCTCGGCTGCCACCAGATGATGGGCATCCATCTGTGTTGGTCAATGGCGAGACATTAGATGTGGTTGAACAATTTAAATACCTCGGAGTCATTTTTGATTCTAATCTAAATTTCAAGCAACATGTAAAGAGAATTTCACATATAATTAAACTTAATCTGGCAAACTTCAAACATATAAGACCTTATCTGACAACAGAATCAGCAAAGGCTTACATGCATGCCATGATCTTCAGCCATATAGCCTATTGTTATACTACATGGTCTCACACTTCAGAGATCGTCACGAAACCCCTAAAGTCTCTTTTTAAGAAAACACTGAAAATTTTTGACAAAAAGCCAATACAGTATCATTACTGCAACATCATAAATAAGTACAAAATTTTGGATTTTAATAGCTATCAGATTTTTATGGACGTTTGCCTGATTTTTAAAGTTTTAAATGGACTTGCTCCTCCTCCTTTAATATATTTTATAAGTAAAAAAACAAGTACAGTAAACACAAGAGCACTGACCAGAGGAGATTGTGATGTGCAGCGGCGCAGGACTAAATTTGGCCAAATGGTGGTGTCCATCAGAGGCACGCAGTCATGGAACACACTGCCAGTTTCCATCAGGAACTGTGGCACCTACTCCAGCTTTAAAAAATCTCTGAAACTTTGGCTGAAAACTAATCAGAAGTGCACTCATGTGTAGATTACTTTGTCTATTCTTATGGCATCATATTTTTATTGTAATTTTATGTTGTGTTATGTGCTATATAGGTGATGTTTGTATTTTTCTCCGCTCTTTTGTTTTATGGGACGTTTCTTATTCTTACCTGCCTTAGGACAACGGATGCAAATTAGCTATTGTGCTAACTCCGGCATATTTACATTGATGCTAACTGCTGTTATGTTGATTAATATGCATTGTCCTAACTTAAATAAATAAATAAATGAAATGAATAATCCGTCTAAAATTTAAAAAAAAAACTTGAGGATCAAACACTGAACCTTGAGGAACACCACAGTTAATCTCTTCAAACTGTGACCCCTAATGGTCAAACTGAAAACTGATATAATTAAAACCCATATGGAGGCACCTTCAGAGCCTTTCCAAGCCTGGTTAAAAGTGGTTAGCGCTCCACCTTCACTCCTCCACCGCAGGTGTCACGAGATGCCTGCCAGGCCAGGGGTCGTGACCTCATCATCATCATCGCCACAGAGATGGGTACAAATCCAAGCCCAGTGACCAGGCATTACCTGAACATCCCCCTGTCCCCGAACTCCTCGCCAGTGTCTTGCATGTCGCCATCTGAGATCATCCTGAAGATGGGCTCACCTCGACCGCGGGAGAAAACATCTTCAACTTCCGAGGAACAAGTGAGTCTATCAACATCACGTTTAATCACTTCAGATATGATGTGAGTTTGAGCTACTCCCACAGGTGGGCTTTGACTCTTATCGGTGTGTGGAAGAGTAATGTTTAATGTTTAACAAATGACAACAAGCATCAACTGATGTAGGGTAATACATGAGAAGAGAGGAAAAACCATGCTGTGGCATGATTACTAAATAATCTGTTTATTTTTTACAAGATTTTATTTTGTTAATTCACAAACATCTTTCAACATAAAACATTCGAACAATTCGGCAAGCTGAAATTCTAGAGTCTTTTCTCCTCTAATCAGTGAAGTATCATAAATGAAAATAAAAATAGATTACATACAGAAAAGAAATAAAGGGAAGGTCTTCTTCACGTGGTTTTTGTCTACATCTTAACAGAAACACGTTAAACATACACATAGTGTACCTGTGCATTCGGCCTTATTTTACTTGCTACAATGTCAGTTTCAAGTATGTTATTGTAAGAATTATGAGGAGGTCAATATTAATACTGACCTCTTTATCCTTAATTAATCTACTTATTCAGATTGAATAGTAAATTCACGGATTCTGTTCTTTTTCAGTTTACCCAATATTTCTGTGATCTTTATGATGGATAAATAAACAGAGCCATTAAGTGACAAAGACGTTAACTTAGTTTGATATGTCAAAGAGACACTATCATTTATTTAAAATAAATCAACTAAATTAACACCATTACACTTGATTGACATGATTTCACTTTCTTTCAAATTAAAACGTCAGCACACTTGATTTAACACAACAGACATAAATACTAGATGTTACACATATTTAGTCTGAGGGGCATTTCAGCTTAAAAATATAGTTTCCAGCTTAGGTTGAGAGGGAAAAGAAATAGGAGGAAAGATTTAAGAAGAATTGGGAGGTTAAGAGAGGAAGTTTATCTTGCATTTATGAAACCAGATGACACTCTTCAGTACGCGTCCAGCTAAGATATCATCACACCTCCAGCAAGCAAACAGCTGCTCCTTTACCTTAAGACGTCCGCCTTGGTTCTGGTAAAGAGCTGTGGTCAACTTTAGACTGACGAGTCGTCGGTCCCGCAAGTCCAAGCTGGACTCCACGCGTGTTTACCTTGTCGGTGTCGGTGATACTCGCTTTCATCGGCAAAAGTCGTGGCAGTCGTGGTTTCTTGGCTCAAGATAATTTATTCCAGGAAGGAATAACAAACGCTCGTTCGAGGTGGACTCATAACAGCCTGTTATCAGTCCTTAGCTGAAGACGCAGGTCGTTAGCTCTTGACCAAAACGTACCCAGCTCTTGGGAAAGGTTCACATCTCTTTGAAATTCCCAACAAACTCTCCAAGCGTTCTCGCACAGTAAGAACTTAAAAAGCAGGAACAAAGAGAGGAGTGGACTTGCCTTATCAGGCCCAAGGTCAGCCAGAGCAGAGAGAGCTTTGTTTAGGGAACAGACAGAGAAAGCTGGAGCCTTGTTCATGATTAAACTGTCTTCTTATTTCTAAACAAAACAGTCGGGTCTCTGTGACCCGATATTTCCCTTTAACACAGCAGTGAAACACAGTTTAACTCTCAAAGAATAACACAGCTTAAAAGCACACATCATGAAAATGACAAAAGTTATTCTTTTGATCACATCAGCTTAAAATCAAAGATAGAAATAGTCTCTTATTGGTGACTATGTTATCAGATTATAGCTAAATGAATGATTTTGTAGTAAATGTCTTGCTTTACTGAGAGGTCAGTAAAGGTCATCACTGGACAGTTCAAAGACCTTAATTTGACCCTGGGTAGGTCCACTACATCTCCCCCCTTTTGGAAGCCATCGCCAGTCCTTGGGGATGGGGTCCAACACGAAAGGAAACCTTGAACTGTCTTTGATCTTGAAGTAATCCAGCAAGTGGAAAAGAAAAATCAAAAATTATAATCCCATAAAGTTTTGGAAATTCCATACTGTTCGGAGGTAATCCCATTGCGAAAAGCTTTTAATCCTTCGGAAAACAAAGTCTGTTAACTCTTGGAAAACAAAGTCTGTGATCCTTTGGGAAACAAAGTCTTATAATCCACAGCGGTAATTCCATAGCAGTAATTCCACAACGATTAGCTTTGTTGATTGATCAGCACCAATTGTTTTCATAATCAGCATGTAGAGGGGATCCCTCGATTGACGCAGAGGAGGCGGCCCTTGGACGAAGGTTGAAGACCAAGCGTTGGAGCTGCAGGTACCCACATCGATGGTTGGTGGCTGGTTGGTTTCCAGTCAGTGCCACTCTGGTTCTATGTGTCATGCAATTATGTGGTTTTTTAAGGTGGGCTTATGATTGGGATTTTACATTAAGCCTTACCTATATGCACCTGGTATGTAAGCTATCATGGTTTAGATCAGCTACACTTACCAATTAAGGGGTGGATCAATTCTGTAAAATTTAGATATAGGGATTTGTACCTATAAAATTTTGGAGGGCTTCTGTAACGAAGGCCTCTAATTCCAAACTATTCCTCCATTCATTACTTAGTTTAGGTTAAACTAAAATAAAAATGAAATATAGTTTGATCTAAATGTCTGTTGTCTTTTAGACGAACGACGTAGGATTTGGTATTCCTAATAAATTTTGAAGTCTATGGCGAGACTCATCAAAATGAATAGGTAATCTAGAATAGAAACGATCGAATCGGTTCAATTTAGAAATTATGAGACCAGTGTAGTTTATTGTACCTTGAGTAGCTTTAAACTACATTGACTCTTCGACGATTGAGATTTAACAAAACGAACTGCATGTTGGCATAGTTAAATCCATATCATTCATTAACCAATGTTAATACAAAACCTTTTTGGCTGGGAGTGTTCAGAACCAAAACAATATCTCAACTAATGACAACAGTAATGACTAAACAACAAGGAAACAACGTTTCACTGCTTCGACACACTCTTGTCGTCAGATTCCAAAGTGCAACACACAAGAAAAACAGGTCTCAACTTTATGACCGAGGTCAAATTAAATCTCGTGGATTTAAACGGTTGTTAAGGTTAGTTTTTGTTGTGGGTTTTAGGCTTAGCGTTTCTAAGTTCAAATTGGACAATGCGACTTATAGGGTGGGAAAGTACGGTAGTTTAAACCTGATTAGTTTATTTACTAACTTGTGTTTGGACGACCTTATTATCCCATGAAGTCGGTGTAGTTTGTGAGATCTTTGTCTTTTGTGGAGTCATTGAACGCCTTGTAAGGTTTGATCTGATTTCGATGTACCCATTTAGCAATTGGCTCTTTGCGGCCTTTGCTGATTTTGATTTCGTAGACGACTGAGGACACTTTGTCTGTTATCAGATGAGGTCCAGTCCACCTGGGCATTAGTTTGCGGGCGAGAGTTCCGGTCTCGGACCCTCCTTTCCCGGTTGCTGGGGCGAACGTATAGTACCAGACTCTGTCTCCCACTTGGAGTTCATTGTGAGAGGCCTTCTGGTCATAGTACGCCTTACGTCCTTCAGCGGATCTTTCCAGGTTTTTCTGGGCGAAAGCAAAAGTGTTTCTGAGGTGTACATTCAAATCTTTGTCTTTGGCATGGCCTAACATCACCCCCCTTTGGTCATGGGGGACCACGATCACAGGTGAGGACGTCCGTCCATGGGCACAAGTTAGGATGCCACCGTTTAGTTTAAGCTGTTCGCGCAGCTGAGAGAAGACGGTACACAGGAATCGTTTAGGTTTTGGCCAACGTATCTTCTTACGTTTACCTCTTTCCGTGTAATTCAGGTGTGTCACAACTGTCGGCGCAGTCGCTGGTGTGTCTGATTGTTCAGACTGCGGTGGGTCACTGTCGTTGTGTGTGTGTCTTCCCACTTCTTGACTGAAGAGAGGCTCTTTGAGTCTGTAAGAACTATCTCATTTCTGAGTAGTTCTAGACACAAATGTTCCTGAACCAAGGTTTCATCGAAAGCTTGGCTGATAGCCGAATTACCTGTCCCAGAGGACAGTACAGCAACCTCGGTGTGGGGTCCTTGGATCTCCACACCTTTCTCTACCTGTGGTAGGTAATGTGAGTTTGCCCCCTTCTTGTCTGATGAGGGGTCCTCGTAATCTGCAACAATGATGTCCAAGTGACTGTCAGCGTTTGGTTGACTGTCATCTTCTGGACTCAGATGCCCTTGAACCAAGGTTTCCTTGAAAGCTTGGTTGATTGCCGAATTACCTGTCTCAGAGGACAGTACAGCGTCTTCGGTGTGGGATCCTTGGATCTCAACACCTTTCACTACCTGTGGTAGGCAGTGGTCAGGGAGTGCTGAATGTGTCAGCTCACAGAGGAGGTTCTCTTGTTGGGCCAGAGTTTGGTCCAACTTTTGGGTCTCTTCTGTCTCACCTGTAGTTGAAGGTTCACTTACCGGGCTCTCGTCCTCGGATGAGCAGTCCCTTGTGTCCTCTGCGGTACCTGCGGTTAGGCAGTCTGTATCGCAACTAGGAAGCACTTTTATTGGCAGGGGTTTTCTCACTGTGCTCCACATTTTCCGTCGACCATAATCTATAATCGCGTTGAAGCGGTTTATAAAATCTTGGCCAACCAAAAATGGGAATGAGTCAAGTTTAGACACGTACACCGGGTGGCGTAGTGTCATTTCGCCAATCTGCATGTGAACCATAGCCATAGCTGTTAGGGTTGTTCTCGTCTCTGCGAGACCCTGTAGCTCAATAGCACATTTCTCAAAGGGTATTTGCCTGTCAACACCGTTAGCGGCGGTCCTCAGCTCCTCGAACAGCTTGGCCGACATAATAGTTATATCAGAACTGCCATCCAGGAGGGCTTCACGCTCAAGGACACCTTCCAGTGTGATAGGCAGGTAAGCTTTCTTAGCCACCCCCCTTTGTATAAAGTTACACAGAAACCTCACAGGTCTTGGCCCACGTTTCTGTTCACGTGTGACTCTGTCTGTGTAATCTTGTTTACTGTCAGCATCTTGTTGGCTGTCAGCATCATGACCTTCAGGATGTTGTTGTGTGTCAGCAATTGGTTTGCTGTCAACATCCATGGCAATGTTGGTAGTAGTGTGCGCTGAGTTATTTGTGTGCTCTGAGTCTTTGTGAAAGACAGTGCTACACATCGCTCCAGGTTGGTCAATGTTGATAGTGTCATTATCAATGATAACGCCACTCATTGTATCAGGTTGGTCAAGCACAGTAACATTCAAATCTACTGACAAACTACTTACTTCCTCTGTCTCTTCCGAGCATAGAGGTGTTGGGCCATTATTCCGGGACATTCGTGACTCTTTGCCTGTCTTGAACTGTTCTGTTCGAGGCGCGGGAGGTGCAGTTCCAAGGCTCGGGGGTGTCTGTTGGGACCACGCATAGTTACATGAGTATAGGTCCTCATCCTTCAATTTCTTTTGAAGTCCACCCACCGATGGACCTTGGTTTTCACCCATCTGGTTCGATCTGAACCGTTGTGGGTCTCTTAGAGAGTGAACACCTACCTTTTGTGGTTCGTTGCTTGTCTCAGATTTTTCAATCTGAGGTGCTTCAGGGGCGGGGCTCCCTTTAAACCATTTTGAGTCACTGTTCCAACTGGTACCAACATTTCGGTGTATGTCAGTTTGAAAATCTTGTTCATTCTTGCTAGTATTATCCAACTCTTTTAACAACCGACGCGTGTACTCCACCACTTCTGAGGTCAGAAGGCCTTTGAGACGATAGTGTTCATTCTCGCTAGTATCATCCCACTCTTTTATCAACCGACGCATGTTCTCTGCCTCTTCTGGGGTCAGAGGACCTCTGAGACGACGGTGTTTATTCTCGCTTTTTATAGGAGAGAGAACCTCGCCTATTTTTTGCGACTGGGATACGACCTTTTGACCTGGGCACACCTCAGAGGGTGTTTTGTTTTGCATGTGAGCATCAACAGCAGTTACAGCGCACTGTTTCATCACTGATTGTTTAAACTGATGTTGTAGCTCAAGGCCTTTTATGAGACGTTTCTCTCTTTGTCGTTTGCTATTGTTGTCACTAACTGTGTGCACTGAGTTATCCATGTGCTCTGAGTTATCAAAGACAAGGTCACTCAATGTACCAGTTCGGTCATCCTCTGTATCATTCAAGTTTTCAAACAACCAACTTATGTCCACTATCTCCTCAGAGCATAGAGGTATGTTGCCTTTTTTCTGGAACTTCTGTGACCTTTTGCTACTCCCGGACTGTCCAGTCCGCAGTGCAGGGGCAGGAGCTTTGCTCGGTGTAGACCGCGGAGGGTCACTTAAAGAGCGGGCGTCCACCGTTTGTGGTTTTTTGCTTATCTCGGGCAGCTTCGTCCGAGGTGCAGGGACAGGGCGTGTGCTCGTCCTTCTCAACCATATTGGGTCTCTTAACCACTTCGGGTCATTGTTCCAGCGGACACCTTCATGTCGTGGTTTTTTAGTTCGAAAAACATGTTTCTTCTCGCCTTTTTTAGGAGAGGGAGTTGATGAACTTGTCCCTTCCAGCTCCAGCGAGTGGGATTTGACCTTGTCTTGGTAATGTAGTTCACGCTCTGGTTTTGTTTTTAACCAGATCGGGTCAGGGAGTTGACGAACATCAAAACCATTTATAGCACGCCGTTTTATTTTTAATTGCTCAATCTCACTTTTTAACTCAAGTTGTTCTTGTTGAAAATTTTCTCTTCTGCGAATGTTATCTTGCCTGAACAATTCAAGTATTTCTGTGTGCAGCTGTAAAGCTTCATCACAATCGTTATCTCCCATCTTTTTGTTTTGAATTCGTTTGATCTCACGTTTTAACTTAAGTTTTTCTTGTTGAAAAGTTTCTCTTCTGCGAATGTTACTAAGCCTTAACGATTCAAGCTTTGCTGTGAGCAGCTGTAAAGCTTGATCATAATTGTTATCTCCCATCTTTTAGTTTTGATTTTGTGTGAAAAAAATCAAAAGATTGTTCTCATGTTAGTGTTTGCAAATAAATATTCACTTTTAATGTAGCACTGAGTCAAATAAACTAATCAGCTGAGGTTTACGCGTTTCACTGTGTAATAAGTATTCATAGGTACCTTATATCAGGTTTTTACCCTCAATGAACTTTGTAAAAGTTAAATGCACTCTTGCAGTGTTAACTTTAAAATAGAACTTACGTTCAAACAACAGTTACTAACTAACCCAAGCAGCCTGATTTCCGTTTTTTCTTACTCAAACGCTTATAAAAGAGGGCTGACTTAAATGCAATGACTTCACTAAAATGTGACAGGATGCTGCTTGAGCATGCCTTTAAAAAGATGTCTTGCAGTCTCAGTGAAACTGATTTTGTACTGCATTTGACAGTTATCAGGAGTGAAAAAGGACGTTCCGTTCGTTATTTTAAACAATTTTTTATTTAAAATAAACGAGTGTTCGTGCGCTCAGCATAACAGTACAGTAATGATTGTGCACAGAAAAACGTTAAAAATGCCAATTTTAACTAAAAGTGTGCAGATGTACACCAATTCTGTTTAAAATTCAGAGATGTGAAGAGCATAATGTGGAAACGCTCTGTTCTCCATCATTTTTTTTTTTTTTATTTAATTTGAAAATCAAATAAAAATTCCCTTTTGAGTGTTATTTTAAATCTCTTCAGTATTTAAAATGAGCATAAATTGTTTGTCTGTACCTCTGTTATTCTAAAATTTTTATTTAGAATAAACAGGAGTTTTTGTTTGTGTACAGAACAATTTTAAAAGCTGGTAATTCACCATAAAAATGCTGACTTTTTATGATGTTTTTTGTGAATGTGACTGTTCGTCACTCAAAGTGCACCAGGAAATGACGACACAAATAGGCGGGTCGACGCAGCGCGTCACCAGCTCTGCTGTGCTGAGCGAGGCGGAGCTCGCTACACAGATACGTGACGTCAACCAATCAATCACAGTGCTTGTAGTCCTTTTCCCAAGCAACCATGGTAAATGTAGTTTTCTAACCTTCGACCAATGAAGTACCGGAAATGACGACAAAGTGGGTTGGTCGCAACGGCGTGCGACGTGATTGACAGCTCACAACAGCGAATCAGCGTTCGCTACAAGAGTGATTGACAGCTCACAGCTCTCGTTTCATCCAATCACAGCTCATAAACAAACGTGTACTTGGACACGTAGCTCTAACGTTAGCTCGCACAACAGAACACAACTTTATAGACTCGTAAACAACTCAAACGCTTCAATTTAACTCCCCAAAACTCTGAAACATGCGGCGAACACACCTAGACAGGCCAACTTAGTTACGCTCAGTAACACAGCACTGCAGCTGTTGAACAAACACGGACTCACTCGGAGCGCGTAAAGGTCGGTTCCGGTCCACTTCGTCGTGGAGCAGAAACTTGGGTCTGAACAGAACCACTATCCGACTACGTTCTACAGTAATATGCTTCTATGACCTGCTCTAACATGAAAAATGCCACAACAGCAATCTTGTAGATGTTAAATTAGCTTTCAGGCTTCTGACTCGGCGGTCAAACAAAGCGTTGTACAGGAGTCTGCGTGAACTGGACCGAAACAGGACCAGAACCACCACAGACCACGGCTGACAAAACTTCACCTGAATGCTTCCAACAGCGTCTAACAGAGATGAAACAATAACAATCTCACAGCTTCAAATGATAAAAACATGCAGAATCTGCCTGCTTTGAACACTTCCAGCCAAAATCATTATCCTCAGAGTTTAAAACTTGGATCCTCTTATGCAAACATGACGTTACAGTTCATGACTGAGACCACAGATATCAATAAACTTTCAGAACCACGTACGAAGGCCACCAGATGTAAGAATTATGAGGAGGTCAATATTAATACTGACCTCTTTATCCTTAATTAATCTACTTATTCAGATTGAATAGTAAATTCACGGATTCTGTTCTTTTTCAGTTTACCCAATATTTCTGTGATCTTTATGATGGATAAATAAACAGAGCCATTAAGTGACAAAGACGTTAACTTAGTTTGATATGTCAAAGAGACACTATCATTTATTTAAAATAAATCAACTAAATTAACACCATTACACTTGATTGACATGATTTCACTTTCTTTCAAATTAAAACGTCAGCACACTTGATTTAACACAACAGACATAAATACTAGATGTTACACATATTTAGTCTGAGGGGCATTTCAGCTTAAAAATATAGTTTCCAGCTTAGGTTGAGAGGGAAAAGAAATAGGAGGAAAGATTTAAGAAGAATTGGGAGGTTAAGAGAGGAAGTTTATCTTGCATTTATGAAACCAGATGACACTCTTCAGTACGCGTCCAGCTAAGATATCATCACACCTCCAGCAAGCAAACAGCTGCTCCTTTACCTTAAGACGTCCGCCTTGGTTCTGGTAAAGAGCTGTGGTCAACTTTAGACTGACGAGTCGTCGGTCCCGCAAGTCCAAGCTGGACTCCACGCGTGTTTACCTTGTCGGTGTCGGTGATACTCGCTTTCATCGGCAAAAGTCGTGGCAGTCGTGGTTTCTTGGCTCAAGATAATTTATTCCAGGAAGGAATAACAAACGCTCGTTCGAGGTGGACTCATAACAGCCTGTTATCAGTCCTTAGCTGAAGACGCAGGTCGTTAGCTCTTGACCAAAACGTACCCAGCTCTTGGGAAAGGTTCACATCTCTTTGAAATTCCCAACAAACTCTCCAGCGTTCTCGCACAGTAAGAACTTAAAAAGCAGGAACAAAGAGAGGAGTGGACTTGCCTTATCAGGCCCAAGGTCAGCCAGAGCAGAGAGAGCTTTGTTTAGGGAACAGACAGAGAAAGCTGGAGCCTTGTTCATGATTAAACTGTCTTCTTATTTCTAAACAAAACAGTCGGGTCTCTGTGACCCGATATTTCCCTTTAACACAGCAGTGAAACACAGTTTAACTCTCAAAGAATAACACAGCTTAAAAGCACACATCATGAAAATGACAAAAGTTATTCTTTTGATCACATCAGCTTAAAATCAAAGATAGAAATAGTCTCTTATTGGTGACTATGTTATCAGATTATAGCTAAATGAATGATTTTGTAGTAAATGTCTTGCTTTACTGAGAGGTCAGTAAAGGTCATCACTGGACAGTTCAAAAACCTTAATTTGACCCTGGGTAGGTCTACACCTGTGTGGTGTGGTGTGGTGCACGTGTGTGGATGGACCAGGGGGGCGTGCCACTTTGGAGGCTGTCGACAGAGAGGTGATGATTACAGTAAGTGTAGATGTAACATAAAACAAAAAATAAAGTAAAAAACATTAACATGTCTTTGCTGTACCTTTCTGACAATGCTGTGCTGGTATGTGAGGGTGGGCAGGTCAGTGATGGGATGGTGGAGCTGGTGGAGAGGAGGGGGAGGAGGAGGAATAGCAGGCTGTGAACATAAGCAGAGACAAATTGATTACAGTAACAGATTAAATTAATGTGTGTAACATGACACAACTCCGAAAAATAAAAATAACATTTCATTACAGTACGTACTGTACCTGGAGGGAGGGAGCGGGGGGGAGGGGTTGTTGGGCGTCTTTCACTGGGGAGAGGGTGGGCTGTCCATGGCCTCCTCCTGGCTTGCTGCAGGAGGACTGGATGGCCTTTCAGCTGGTGCACCAGCAGATCCTGGAGACGGTGCTGTGACCTTTGTCACATATCGCAGCATGCTGCTCTGCACCTGTTCGTGTTTTTTGTCATCCAGGATCTGCTGGTAACACGCAACTTCATTCAGGACACCCCGACGGACCCTGGAGGACCTCTCCCTATCGGGGTCCTGCTTCTCCATCCTCGCCAGGAAGCTGTGGAGTTCTTTAAAGACCAGTACCATCTCCTGCCTGGTGAAGGTCGGAGGGATGGCCTCCTCCTCCTCCTCTTCCTCACCCGGGACGTGCCTGTCCAGCTGAATCAGGTTGTCTAGGGACAGCTCCTCTCTCGATACACCAAGCAGGTGTTGGACATCGTCCTGGTCCATGTTGAGCTCCAGTGACCTGCCCATCCTCACAACATCCTCGATTACATGGTCCACCTCCTGGGAATCGTGTACCTCCTGAACAAGCTCTGGACAGAGCTTCTTCCAGACTCCGCACATGTTCTGTTGAGTAACACGATCCCAAGAGTGGCCAATGTTCTGCACAACATCAAGAATGTTGTATTTGTGCCAGAAGTCTTTCAGTGTGAGGGTCTGAGACTTCTCGGTTGCCTCCAAAGCGGCATGGATGACTCTCTGCAGGTAGTACACCTTAAACGTACTAATAACCCCCTGGTCCATTGGCTGGATCAAGGACGTGATGTTGGGAGGCAGGTACACCACCTTCACATGCCTGTCCAAGTCTGTGAGACCAGGGGGGTGTCCTGGAGCGTTGTCCAACACCAGCAGGACTTTAAAGCGAATCTTCTTGTCATTGCAAAAACGCTTGACTTGTGTCAAAAAGTTGTTGGTGAACCATTTTGTAAAAACTTCCAGCGTCACCCAAGCCTTTTTATTAGAGGTCCAATGAACTGGAAGCTGTGATTTATCAATATTTCTGAAGGGCCTGGGTTTGTCAAACTGGTACACCAACAACGGCTTGAGTTTGCAATCACCCGAAGCATTCCCCCCCACCAGCAAGGTCAAACGCTCCTTGCCGACCTTGTGGCCGGGTGCGGTTCGTTCGTCCTTGCTGATGTAGGTCCTGTCTGGCAAACGCTTCCAGAACAGCCCTGTCTCATCGACGTTGAACACCTGCTGGGCAGTGTACCCGCCGTCCCTGATGATCTCAGCCAGTCTTGCGGGGAAGGCCGCAGCTGCCTCGTGGTCAGCACTGGCGGCCTCACCTGTTTAAATGCACACAAAATGACACGGTTAAGCTGTTGTAACACTGTAATAAAAGGAAAAATGAAAAATAATAATAATAATAATTCGTAAGTCGTGGACTACCTATACCTACAGTATTAAAAAATAAAAATGAGAAATTAAATGCTCACCCTGTACTCTGATGTTGTGGAAGTTTTGTCTTTTCCTGAAACGATCAAACCATCCTTTTGAGGCGTTGAACGTCTCTGGTCCATCCAACTCCCCTGACGTGCTGCTTGAAGTCCCTCCTCCTACGCTCTGGAAAGACGTCCCTTCACCCGGATCGCTCTGTGCACCCCCTGTCCCCTACACCTCCCCCACTCGTCGCTAGTTATTGCAACCTCTTATAAATCATCCTCGCCTTCTCACAAATCACAGACATGCCAACTGGGATTCTACGCTGGGTGTTGTCCTCCAGCCATAGCGCAAGCAACCTTTCCATCTCCACAATCCTACCTGTCCTCTGCTTTGTGATTATGGTTGACCGCATGGGGGCCGAAGCACGCACTTGTTGCAGAATGCGCTCTTTGTCAGTCACTATCGTCCCCACAGTCGACCTGGGATACCCTAGCATCTGTCCAATTTTGGATGGTGTCATGCCCTCATTTGACATTTAATTATTTTTGCCTTTGTCTCCAGTGTTATGGTTCTACGTGGTTTTTTTTTCCTCTGCCGCGTCCGCAGACTTTGCTGGTCTCTTCGGAGCCATTGTTCAACAATTAGCGTACGAGCTAGCGTGCTAATTCCTAAAGAGCAAAAATGAAAATTAATGCTAACGTTCAAAAATGAATGCTAACGTGCAAATGTTTGCTTTTGTCTAAAAAATATTAGTTTGTAATTTAGGTACAGTACCTGTCCGTTCGATGACCCGTTGAAAATTAGCGTACAGTACGTGCTAACGTGCTAATTCCTAAGGAGCAAAAATGAAAATTAATGCTGCTAACGTTGACAAATGAATGCTAACGTGCTAACGTTTGCTTTCGTCTAAAAATGCTAAATTTAAATGTATTACCTGTTCGTATGTTGTTCGTATGTTGTTTTTTCGTTGTTCGTTGTTTTTTCGTTGTTCTTGTTCGTTCATTCTTGTATGTCGTATGTCTTCACTCTCGCCGTAACTAACCACCAGGAGGGATAAAATGGCCGCAGCCCTTTAAATAGTACCGCTTTACCTGTACGGATCCCTCCGCCGCCAGGTGCACTGCGGCTGTGTGTACATCCGCCAGAAGTCCAGCCCCCCCTCTCGCTGGTGGTACTTTTCCACTGTCATGCGCAATGTCATGCCCATGCCCAACAAACAACAGCCAAGGCAATCCCCTCCCCCACCTGGCCGCTTGCCGTACTGACGCAGTTACGCCATAGCTCGATTATATACTTGTAATGAGGCTCGTTTGTAGGTCATGCATCCAGTATGCCTTAGCTCGATTATATATTTTAACTTGGTTCGTTCGTAGGTCACGAACTTTTTGCCGTACGTCGATGGCATTCTTTAAAATGGCTCGTTTGTAGGTCCAGGGTTGCCGTAGGTCGATGGAGTCGTAGGTCGGGGGTTTCCTGTACTGGTCCAGGGAGCAACGGCGGCCGCCACTAGAGGGCGCTAGGGGCGCCGCCCCTCCTTGGAACTGTAGCTCTTCACCATTTGAAGATTTAATTTTTTTTTATAAAAATGAAATAATAATAACAAATATTTCGAAATGTATGCATATATGTTTTTAGTTGTGTAGGATAAATATTTTATGTGTAATGATTGTTTGTTTCAAAAAACGTTTTCTGATTGTGACGTACTTCCGGTTCCCCGCTGGGCGCCGCCTGCGGCTTTTCCATTGAATCTAATTATAACTAGCGCGCTAGCGCATGCGCAGTTTATGTCCCATCTGTCCAAAACTATTGGACTGTACAGGTTGCATTTTCCGTCGCCCTCGAGCCTGGACTCGTCTATCACTGCGGATCGACAGCGTGTTTCCGGTTTGACTGCCGAGGAGGGAGGGGGAGTGGGGGACTCTGTTTACACAGTCAGAGCTGATCACACGCAACTACCTACGTTGAAACAGCAGTAATTATTAATGGTGCCTTTCTACACAGGTAAGCAAGTAATAATTAGTGACTTTAATAAATCGCTAAGCGCACATGAGCAACGTTTGAGCTGATCTCATCTGTGTGCGTGACGTGGTGTCGTGTGTTGCGGTCAGTCACACAGTAGCTAGCTACTAGCTGTGCTTATGAACGTTGTGGTGTTTCTTTATCTAATGCTTATTACTATTCCTGACTGATATGGCTCTCAACTAGATGTTACAAAAGTGTTTTCTAAACGTTATGTGTTTATATTATGATTATGAGGTGTTTATGTATTAATATTTTGATTATCAGATGTTCGTGTGTTAATATAATGATTGTCAGTTGTTTATGTGTTAATGTTATGATTATCAGATGTTCATGCATTGTGTTAATATTATGAATATCAGATGTTCATGTGTTAATATTATGATTATCAGATGTTCATGTTTTTAAGTTAAGCTTGTGTACAAAACTTGAGCTGAAGTCAAACCTGTTAAATATCAGATAATATAAACCTTTATATTCACCATATGTCTGCTATATCAATCAATCACCTTTATTTTTCCAGGTAGAGTCCGTTGAGATGGAGATCTCTTTTACAAGGGTGACCTGGTCAAGTGGTCAGCAGCACACGTCACATGGTAATTGACAATAAGCATTTGCATTTACCAACAAAGATGGTTTTATGAACCTGTTTGTAGCAGCCCTTAAACATTTTTCTTCCACTGTACAGGAGGACATGGCAGGAGGTGATAATGAGGGGATCCTCTGGTCCAGCCTGGATGTTTCTGAGAAGTGGAGTCGCCACCGCACATAATACGGTACCCAAATACTGTAATAAATAGCAGTGAGGAGGCTAGAAGCAGCTCTGTTCAACCAGTTACCAGTTACACTCATGGTCTCTTAAAATAACTGGACAGTACATGTATTTTTCTTTTAATGTTAGTGTTTTGTAAAAATATAAGCAGTGCTTTTCTTGTTTTGTCCTTATCCCCTTCATTTCTTAATACAGTATATATATATATATATATATATATATATATATATATATATATATATATATATATATATATATATATATATATATATATATATATATATATATAGCCCCCCTGGTGAAAATGTCATGAGCCGCCACTGCCAGGGAGTTGAATCGATGACCTTCCGATCACAGACCCAACTTCTCCAACATCTGTGCCACCACTCCCTCTATTGCATAAATATTAAAATTTGCTATAAACCATCAAATCATATTAAGCAAAGCAGAAATGTAGACAAATGTAAAAAAAAATAATAATAACAACAATATGAGTATTGTAATTCAAATAATGTTGCTAATAATAGTGTCAACAGTTTTCCTGTCAAAATAAGTGTTAATTAATTCTAATCGCACCACAACTTTTGATGGTAGATATTTTTCTTATTGGCTATGTTCTTTTGATTTCTTTAGTGTCTGTCAAACTAAGTACATTTTCATACCCCAAGTACAGATGTGCCTATGATAGGATTGGATCTTAAGACTCCTAGGATTTATTTTTTATCCTCAACTTAGCTATGTGTACACTTTTGAGAGCCTGAAATATACATTTGTTTCCCAGTAAAAGGTGCACATCAATTTACCTTGTGTATATACTTCATCCATCCATCCATCTATTATCTTCCGCTTGTTCTGAAGTTGGGTCGCAGGGGCAGCAGCTTGAGCAGGGAGGCCCAGACATCTCTTTCTACAGCCACCTCTTCTATCTCTTCTGGAGGGACCCCAAGGCATTCCCAAGACCATGTCCTGGGTCTTCCCTGGGGTCTCCTCCCACTCTGACATGCCTGAAGTACCTCCCTAGGGAGGCACCCAGGGGGCATCCTTACCATATGCCCAAACCACCTCAATTGGCTCCTCTCTAATATGTGAAGGAGCATCGGTTCTACTCTGAGTCTCTCCCAGATAACTAAAATTCTCACCCTATCTCTAAGGGAGAGTCTGGCTACCCTGGGGAGGAAACTCAATTCAACTGCCTGTATCCACAATTTCATTATTTCGGACACCCAGAGCTTGTGACCATAGGTGAGGGTAGGAACGTAGACTGACCGGTAAACAGAGAGCTTTGCTCACAACTCAGCTCTCGCTTCACCACAACAGACTGGTACAGAGTCCGCAAAACTGCAAATGCTGCATCAATCCGTCTGACAATTTCACGCTTCATTCTTCACTCACTTGTGAATAAAAACCCAAGATACTTGAACGCCTCCACTTGAGGCAGAACCTCACCCTTGACCTGAAGGGAGCAATTCACCCTTTTCCGGATGGCCTCAGATTTGGAGGTGCTGATTCTCATGCCAGCTGCTTCAGACTCAGCTGCAAACCACTCCAGTGAGAGCTGAAGATCATGGCACAATGACGCCAACAAGAGCACACCATCTACAAAGAGCAGAGATGGAATCCTGAGGCCACCAATTCTTAATTCCTCCTCCCCCTGGCTGCACACAAGAAATTATGTCCATAAAAGTTATTCACAGAATCAGTGACAATGGGTGGCCCTGGCAGAGTCCAACTCCCACCCTGAAGGAGTCCAACTTACTACTGGCAATGCAAACCAAACTCTTACATAATGTGTATACGGCCTGAACAGCCCGCAAGAATGGGCCCCCAATCCTATACTCAGAGCATTCCCCACAGTGTACCACAAGGAACACAGTCAAATGCTTTCTCCAAGTCCACAAAACACATGTAGACTGGATGGGCAAACTCCCATGACCCTTCGAGGACCCTAGTGAGGGTAAAGAACTCGTCCAATATTCCACGGCCAGGACAGAATCTGTATTGTTCCTTCTGGATCTGAGGTTTGACAAATGATCGGACTCACTTCCCCAGTACCCTTGAACAGAACTGATCAGTGAGGCTAAGGAGAGTGATGCCCCTGTACTTGGAAGACACCCTCCGGTCCTGGCATTCCCAGCAACCCCTCACTATACATTTGGGTCTACTGGGTCTGTCCAGCATCTTTCCATGCCATCTGATCCAACTCACAACCAGGTGGTGATCAGTTGACAGCGCAGCTCCTCTCTTCACCCGAGTGTCCAAAACAAATGATCGTAAATCAGATGACACGACTACAAAGTCAATAATCAATTTACGACATAGGGCATCCTGATGCCAAGTGCATTCATGGACACATGTATGTTTAAATAGGGGGTTTGTGGTGGACAAACTATGACTAGCACAGAAGTCCATTAACAGAAGACTGCTCAGATTCAGATCAGAGAGGCCATTCCTGCCAATCAAACCCCTCCGGGTCACACTGTCATTACCCACATGGGTACTGAAGTCCCCCAGCAGAATAAAAGAGTCCCTAGTTGGTGCACCTTCCAGCACCCCTGTCAATAACTCCAAGAAGGCTGGATATTCTGAACTGCCGTTTGGTGCATAGGCACAAACAATAGTCAGAGCCTGTCCACCCACCCAAAGGTGCAGGGAAGCTATTGTCTCATCTATTGGGGAAAACTCCAACACACAGGCACCAAGTTGGGGGCCTAAGAGTATACCCACACCAGCTTGGCGCCTCTCACTATGGGCAACTCCCAAGTGGAATAAGGTCCAGCCCATTCAAGGAGATTGGTTCCAAAGCCCATGCTGGGGGTCGAGGTGAGTCCAACTACTATCAATTTACCGGTCGTGGTGTAGTGGTAATGGCAGTCGTCTCCCGATCGGAAAGTTGGCGGTTCGACTCCCGGGACCCGCACCATGTGTTGTTGTGTCCTTGGGCAAGACACTTAACCCTGAGTTGCTCCCGGTAGGACTGGAAAGCACCTTGCATGGTAGTCTGCCGCCACCGGTTTATGAATGTGTGTAGCATTCAATACATGTGTAGCACTTTGAGATTTTCAGTAATGAAAAGTGCGTTATAAATTGAATTAATTATTATTATTATTATTACTAGTTGGTATCTCTCAACCTTACACACAAGCCCAGGCTCCTTTTCCACCAGAGAGGTCACGTTCCATCTCCCAACAGACAGTTTTGGTAAGCCACGGTCAGAGTGCTAAAGTCCTTGCCTTCGGCCACTGCCCATGGATTCATGCACCTGACTCATATGGCCCCTCCTGCATGTGATGGGCCCACAGGAAGGCAAACCCATGTTGCTCATTTGGGCTGAGCCTGATTGGGCCCCATAGGTAGAGACCAAGTTACCAGGTACTTGCTAAAGAGCACCTCCCCTAGGCCTGACTCCAGGGTGGGGCCCCGTTAACGGGCAAGGAACACAGAGTTCCTTTTTTTAATGTCCATAAGAGTCTTTGTGTACACTTCAGTACATTGCTAATGTTACTGACCCATGTGAGATTGGGTTTAAAGACAAAAAAGTCAATATCCAAGTCAAAATCATGTTTAAATTCAATTCTCTTTAGTTAGTCACTTTAGTTCAGTGGTTGCTTATAGCACAAGAGATAACTTAACTTACTTCCGGCTCTCGACAAAGCAAGTCGCATATATTTTTGCTCCTTCCCTCCCTAAGTTTTTCCTCCTCCCTGCTTGCTTTTTTTGTCTCGTCTGACTCTTCAGTGCTCACTCGAACCAATTTGCGATGGATTTAATAAATTGGGCTGTTTCTTCAATAGATAAGATTTTTTCCACGAAGCGGACCGTGCCAGGAGAAGCGGTCTGCCCCTCTGACACACACGCGGTTGGATACATGATGGACTCATGGGGACAGTGGCAGCCTATGTGTATGACCGTGTTGACTGTCGAAGACGTGGAAGATTTGTGGATTATTGGCCTATTGGTAGCAGCTGCTCTGTTTTTTGGCGTCGGCGGAGCTGTCTGTTACCTGAAGCTGAGGAGAGCTTCGGCGGCTATCAGCGCGCTGGCGAAACTCCCTGATCAGCAAGATTCTCTGATCCGAGCCGTGAGCTCCTCATCCCAGCTGTTGTATGAGCTCAATCGCACGTTGGGAGCGGCGGACTGCCGCGGACCTGCTGGGCGCTTTGGAACTCGTTTGCAGCCGCCCGGGCTCCATCAGGGCACGGATGGGGGTTCATAGAATCGGAACCTCATATGATTTGGAATTTTGGCCCTGAAACAGCGTCTGGACTTGGAAGGCTGCAGTGAAAAAGAACATTGTGGTCTGAATTGGAACAAACAAAGAGACTATCTAATCTGGTTTCTGCACATGTCCTTGAAAAGAGGCCTGTTTGGAAACTTTTCTCCTGGAGCGTAGAGCTGGAGTGTCACTGCTGACCTCACCCGCCCTCCCCCCCCCAGAGATCTCTGTGTGTGCCTCGGATAACGCCCAGCTGCACAACTGCTGAACTGTGTTCTATGAAGTTACTCGCAGACTCTATATCTCCTTGCATGTCGTCAAAACTGCAACAATGTCTCGTGTGGTTGTGCTTCTGCTGATAGAGTTTTTGGGACTTTATCATGGAGTGTCTTCAGGCAATCTTTGATAAATTCTTTTTTTGAATATCACAAATGATACCTATTGTGTTTTTCCTTTTTCCATATCTGTTTTGCTCTCATTCAGGATGGATGAGAGATGGCCGCGCTGACGAACATACATATGTTTTGAATATATATGTTTTGAATTGCTGCAGCTTAACATTCTCTACCCCTCCTCTGGATGACTGTGTTTACATGATCACGTTGTATTGGTTTACTGGTGTAATGTTAATAAAAAATCTCTCTTATCTCTTATCTCTTATAAGATGTTGAAATATTGTTCCTGGAGATATTGGTGAAAAGAGGTAAGTTATGTCCTGCTGAGCCAAATATCACCTTAAATATTACAAGTCCCATAGCAGGTATTGATGAAACAGGACATTGACATGAGAACTGAGCAGCTGGGGCCTCATGTATCAAAAACCTGCGTGGATTTCCTACTGAAAAGTGACGTACGGTGAAATCCAGAAAAGTGTCTACGCACAAAAAGATCCAGATTTATCAAACTGTGCGTACACCTGAATCCACGCACATTCCTTTTGTACATCACAATTGACGTGGAACTGAGCGCACGTGAGACACCTCCCCTGACACGCCTACATTTACATATGTTAAACAGATGCAAATTACTTCCTGCATGTGTGAAGGACATGTTTGTTTGATCCCTGCGCGATCAGAAATGATTTCTAGATTCGGGAAAATAATGAATTCAATATAATATGAGTGAGGACAAACATCCTAAGTAAGAATAGTAATAAAATGTGTTCATCATGCAAAGAACGAGTGATTGTCGGTATTTGTGTGCGCGCGCACCCTGCTGTGGTGCGCGAACCGGCTCATTCATTCATTCTGTGTGGAAATATTAACTTTGCGCACGAGTTTATTACCATTATTACTGTAAACACAGAGGAACTTACTTGGATGTTTGCTAGAACATAGATCTTTGTTTATGTAGATGATGTGAAGAAACGAGTCTGTGCGTCTTGGTGGAGACTTTTCATGACATGATGTTGGAGTCTCCAGACGCAGCGCGCGCCCCGCAGCCCTGTGCGCAGTCTGTCTGTGAAGCTTTTGCTCTCCTACAAGTTATATAAGGTGTACTTTCACGTGTCATTTTGGAGAAATCTACAATAAACGCAGATAATGAAACACCTCCAGCTGCCGTGTCGACACCGGTGAGGGTGCGCGCGCGCTCCAAGCGCGACCACTCAGCCTTTGGAATCATATGGATGAGACATTCCATTGGACATGATCCGGCTTTGTGTGGACTGGACTGCACAGTCCCGATCGACCTGCAGCTCCCTCTGTGGAACAGTTTGACCGCTGCTTCTGTATGCACGCGTGATGCACGGCTCCCCAGAGCGCAGCAGTAGTGCCAAACTGGAAAATTATTATTTCTGAAAACGGCTGATAAGCCATATCCTAGATCGGAAAACTATATCTGTTTCTAAATAAATGCTCTGCGTGTTACACTATTTATTATAACCTCCAGTAAGGCTGAATGAATCCGTTCCTGTTAAATTTATTTTTGGCACAACGTTGCGCGTCCTTTATTTCACTGCGTCATGTGGATGTAATACTTGTTAATCGTGTGTTTGGAGGGAATATTAATCATTTACATCTTGAACTGTTAATAATAATAATAATAATAATAATAATAATAATAATAATAATAATAATAATAATGAATTCAATATAACGCACTTTTCATTAATGGAAATCTCAAAGTGCTACAAGGTGCAACATATTTGAATGTCAATAAGACAAATAATAAAACAATTAAAATCAACAACAGTATCAACTCAGATCAAAAGTAGAATCATGAGGAGTAAAGTATGCTCGGTTGAAAAGAAAGGTCTTCAAGCCGCTCTTAAAGTCAACCACAGACTGTGGGGCTTCAGTTTCTCTGAAACACCTGTAAGTGTCGCCAAAGGAACAAGAACCACAGAAACGTGCGTACGCCTGCTCGGGAGCTTGCGTGGATATGTACCTGGATGCGCATATATTCACGTTCAGTTCAGTTTTGATACATACGGGCTTTTGCGTGGAAAGTGACGTGCGCAATGTTTTTGTGCGCACGCACGGTTGATACATGAGGCCCCTGGAAGCCACTTTTGTGCCCTGGTTTTGAAAGGTCATCTAAGGAAGAGGCTTTCCACCAGAGGTAAGTGACTGTTCTCAAAACGATAGATGGCACCACACCTCTTGAGCTCCTTCACTTTAGATTTTAATTAACATTCTCTCTCTCTGCACTTCAAAACACAATTGGTCAAACTTACATATGATGTTTGATTATATCCTATTATTTTTCATTCAACTTTTATTTATACAGGTTACTCTCGTTGAGGCACAAGGACTCATTTACAAGAGAGACCTGCTGTTTATGTGTTACCTTGTGTTTGATAACTGTTAGCACCACTGCTGATACATATACAGTATTCTCTGACCAGCCTTATTTAAGGATGCCCAATGTGCCTTACTGCATATGCCACTTTTGCCTCTATACCAACACCAACTACTACCTCATACATATACTGTGTACATTAACTCATATGATCAAAAAAGGCGTTCAATACAGGATCAACTGGACTTTCCAGTTGATCCTGTATTGAACGCCTTTTTTGATTTTATCATGTCCTGGACGACTGAGAATCTTCACCAGCATATTAACTCATATGCTGCTTTGCCACTTTGCAAATGTCAATGCTAGAACCTTTAGTTTATTTTATAGTTATACTTTTTATACTTTTTTATACTAGTATGCAAAAACTCAGGACAGTATTATGTTCATTAAATGTTTAGTGTTTTAGTTTTAGAGTTGGTGTAAATTTTNTTACAATGGGGACCTGGAAATTTAACCACAACAAAGGAGTGAATGAAAAGATTTATTGAAAACTTGTCAGGATGGGAATTCCTGAGGGAGTACATCAGCTGAAACTGCAAAGTTTAATCTTGAGCATGACCATTGGTGGGAGTCAGAAAGTACCGTAGACAGACCAGTAAATTGAGGGTTTTGCCTTTTGACTCAGTACTTTCTTCACCAAGACTGACCAAGGGAACACCTTAATTACTGAGGATGAGGCCCCAATCTGTCAAATCCATCGCCCATTCTATCTTACTATGACTCATGAAAAAGATAACCAGATTCCATACCCAGACTCCTTCACCTGAGAAAAAATCTTCCCCCTGATCTGGAGGGGCATTCGACCTATTTGCAGTTAAGAACCATGGACTCAGACTCAGAAGAATTGACTCTCATTCCAGCTGATTCACACTCAGTTGACAACTGCTGCAGTGCACACTGGCCTAAAGATGCTAGCAGAACTACATCATCCGTATAAAGCAGGTATGAGACTTTGGGTGGATTAAGGAGCTCTTCAAAGTGCTCCTTCCACCTCTCAACAATATCCTCTGTTGAGGTCAACAAATTCCCACCCAAACCAAGCACAGCCTGGGATAAGGTCCGATTTCCTTTTCTGAGTTGCTGAATGGTTTGCCAGAAATTCCTCGAGGCCAACCAAATGTCCTTCTCCATGGCTTCCTTGAATTCCTCCCATGCCCGAGTTTCTGCATCCACAACCATTAAAGCATCAGTCCTTCTAGCTACCCTGTACCTGTCAGCTAATTTAGTCCTCCAGGGCTACCGAGTCCAGAAGGCCTCCTTCTTCAGCTTGACGGGCTCCATCACCAATGGTGTCCTTTGGTTGCCGTCCTGAAATGGCACCAATGACCTTTAGGCCACAGATTATGTAAGCCATATCTTAAATAAAAGCTAAACTAAAAACTAGTTCCCTGTATGTTCAATAAAAAAAATTTTGATTATCAGATGTTCGTGTGTTAATATAATGATTGTCAGTTGTTTATGTGTTAATGTTATGATTATCAGATGTTCATGCATTGTGTTAATATTATGAATATCAGATGTTCATGTGTTAATATTATGATTATCAGATGTTCATGTTTTTAAGTTAAGCTTGTGTACAAAACTTGAGCTGAAGTCAAACCTGTTAAATATCAGATAATATAAACCTTTATATTCACCATATGTCTGCTATATCAATCAATCACCTTTATTTTTCCAGGTAGAGTCCGTTGAGATGGAGATCTCTTTTACAAGGGTGACCTGGTCAAGTGGTCAGCAGCACACGTCACATGGTAATTGACAATAAGCATTTGCATTTACCAACAAAGATGGTTTTATGAACCTGTTTGTAGCAGCCCTTAAACATTTTTCTTCCACTGTACAGGAGGACATGGCAGGAGGTGATAATGAGGGGATCCTCTGGTCCTGCCTGGATGTTTCTGAGAAGTGGAGTCGCCACCGCACATAATACGGTACCCAAATACTGTAATAATCCAATAGCAGTGAGGAGGCTAGAAGCAGCTCTGTTCAACCAGTTACCAGTTACACTCATGGTCTCTTAAAATAACTGGACAGTACATGTATTTTTCTTTTAATGTTAGTGTTTTGTAAAAATATAAGCAGTGCTTTTCTTGTTTTGTCCTTATCCCCTTCATTTCTTAATACAGTATATATATATATATATATATATATATATATATATATATCTATATATATATATATATCTATATATATATATATATATATATATATATATATATATATATATATATATATATATATATAGCCCCCCTGGTGAAAATGTCATGAGCCGCCACTGCCAGGGAGTTGAATCGATGACCTTCCGATCACAGACCCAACTTCTCCAACATCTGTGCCACCACTCCCTCTATTGCATAAATATTAAAATTTGCTATAAACCATCAAATCATATTAAGCAAAGCAGAAATGTAGACAAATGTAAAAAAAAATAATAATAACAACAATATGAGTATTGTAATTCAAATAATGTTGCTAATAATAGTGTCAACAGTTTTCCTGTCAAAATAAGTGTTAATTAATTCTAATCGCACCACAACTTTTGATGGTAGATATTTTTCTTATTGGCTATGTTCTTTTGATTTCTTTAGTGTCTGTCAAACTAAGTACATTTTCATACCCCAAGTACAGATGTGCCTATGATAGGATTGGATCTTAAGACTCCTAGGATTTATTTTTTATCCTCAACTTAGCTATGTGTACACTTTTGAGAGCCTGAAATATACATTTGTTTCCCAGTAAAAGGTGCACATCAATTTACCTTGTGTATATACTTCATCCATCCATCCATCTATTATCTTCCGCTTGTTCTGAAGTTGGGTCGCAGGGGCAGCAGCTTGAGCAGGGAGGCCCAGACATCTCTTTCTACAGCCACCTCTTCTATCTCTTCTGGAGGGACCCCAAGGCATTCCCAAGACCATGTCCTGGGTCTTCCCTGGGGTCTCCTCCCACTCTGACATGCCTGAAGTACCTCCCTAGGGAGGCACCCAGGGGGCATCCTTACCATATGCCCAAACCACCTCAATTGGCTCCTCTCTAATATGTGAAGGAGCATCGGTTCTACTCTGAGTCTCTCCCAGATAACTAAAATTCTCACCCTATCTCTAAGGGAGAGTCTGGCTACCCTGGGGAGGAAACTCAATTCAACTGCCTGTATCCACAATTTCATTATTTCGGACACCCAGAGCTTGTGACCATAGGTGAGGGTAGGAACGTAGACTGACCGGTAAACAGAGAGCTTTGCTCACAACTCAGCTCTCGCTTCACCACAACAGACTGGTACAGAGTCCGCAAAACTGCAAATGCTGCATCAATCCGTCTGACAATTTCACGCTTCATTCTTCACTCACTTGTGAATAAAAACCCAAGATACTTGAACGCCTCCACTTGAGGCAGAACCTCACCCTTGACCTGAAGGGAGCAATTCACCCTTTTCCGGATGGCCTCAGATTTGGAGGTGCTGATTCTCATGCCAGCTGCTTCAGACTCAGCTGCAAACCACTCCAGTGAGAGCTGAAGATCATGGCACAATGACGCCAACAAGAGCACACCATCTACAAAGAGCAGAGATGGAATCCTGAGGCCACCAATTCTTAATTCCTCCTCCCCCTGGCTGCACACAAGAAATTATGTCCATAAAAGTTATTCACAGAATCAGTGACAATGGGTGGCCCTGGCAGAGTCCAACTCCCACCCTGAAGGAGTCCAACTTACTACTGGCAATGCAAACCAAACTCTTACATAATGTGTATACGGCCTGAACAGCCCGCAAGAATGGGCCCCCAATCCTATACTCAGAGCATTCCCCACAGTGTACCACAAGGAACACAGTCAAATGCTTTCTCCAAGTCCACAAAACACATGTAGACTGGATGGGCAAACTCCCATGACCCTTCGAGGACCCTAGTGAGGGTAAAGAACTCGTCCAATATTCCACGGCCAGGACAGAATCTGTATTGTTCCTTCTGGATCTGAGGTTTGACAAATGATCGGACTCACTTCCCCAGTACCCTTGAACAGAACTGATCAGTGAGGCTAAGGAGAGTGATGCCCCTGTACTTGGAAGACACCCTCCGGTCCTGGCATTCCCAGCAACCCCTCACTATACATTTGGGTCTACTGGGTCTGTCCAGCATCTTTCCATGCCATCTGATCCAACTCACAACCAGGTGGTGATCAGTTGACAGCGCAGCTCCTCTCTTCACCCGAGTGTCCAAAACAAATGATCGTAAATCAGATGACACGACTACAAAGTCAATAATCAATTTACGACATAGGGCATCCTGATGCCAAGTGCATTCATGGACACATGTATGTTTAAATAGGGGGTTTGTGGTGGACAAACTATGACTAGCACAGAAGTCCATTAACAGAAGACTGCTCAGATTCAGATCAGAGAGGCCATTCCTGCCAATCAAACCCCTCCGGGTCACACTGTCATTACCCACATGGGTACTGAAGTCCCCCAGCAGAATAAAAGAGTCCCTAGTTGGTGCACCTTCCAGCACCCCTGTCAATAACTCCAAGAAGGCTGGATATTCTGAACTGCCGTTTGGTGCATAGGCACAAACAATAGTCAGAGCCTGTCCACCCACCCAAAGGTGCAGGGAAGCTATTGTCTCATCTATTGGGGAAAACTCCAACACACAGGCACCAAGTTGGGGGCCTAAGAGTATACCCACACCAGCTTGGCGCCTCTCACTATGGGCAACTCCCAAGTGGAATAAGGTCCAGCCCATTCAAGGAGATTGGTTCCAAAGCCCATGCTGGGGGTCGAGGTGAGTCCAACTACTATCAATTTACCGGTCGTGGTGTAGTGGTAATGGCAGTCGTCTCCCGATCGGAAAGTTGGCGGTTCGACTCCCGGGACCCGCACCATGTGTTGTTGTGTCCTTGGGCAAGACACTTAACCCTGAGTTGCTCCCGGTAGGACTGGAAAGCACCTTGCATGGTAGTCTGCCGCCACCGGTTTATGAATGTGTGTAGCATTCAATACATGTGTAGCACTTTGAGATTTTCAGTAATGAAAAGTGCGTTATAAATTGAATTAATTATTATTATTATTATTACTAGTTGGTATCTCTCAACCTTACACACAAGCCCAGGCTCCTTTTCCACCAGAGAGGTCACGTTCCATCTCCCAACAGACAGTTTTGGTAAGCCACGGTCAGAGTGCTAAAGTCCTTGCCTTCGGCCACTGCCCATGGATTCATGCACCTGACTCATATGGCCCCTCCTGCATGTGATGGGCCCACAGGAAGGCAAACCCATGTTGCTCATTTGGGCTGAGCCTGATTGGGCCCCATAGGTAGAGACCAAGTTACCAGGTACTTGCTAAAGAGCACCTCCCCTAGGCCTGACTCCAGGGTGGGGCCCCGTTAACGGGCAAGGAACACAGAGTTCCTTTTTTTAATGTCCATAAGAGTCTTTGTGTACACTTCAGTACATTGCTAATGTTACTGACCCATGTGAGATTGGGTTTAAAGACAAAAAAGTCAATATCCAAGTCAAAATCATGTTTAAATTCAATTCTCTTTAGTTAGTCACTTTAGTTCAGTGGTTGCTTATAGCACAAGAGATAACTTAACTTACTTCCGGCTCTCGACAAAGCAAGTCGCATATATTTTTGCTCCTTCCCTCCCTAAGTTTTTCCTCCTCCCTGCTTGCTTTTTTTGTCTCGTCTGACTCTTCAGTGCTCACTCGAACCAATTTGCGATGGATTTAATAAATTGGGCTGTTTCTTCAATAGATAAGATTTTTTCCACGAAGCGGACCGTGCCAGGAGAAGCGGTCTGCCCCTCTGACACACACGCGGTTGGATACATGATGGACTCATGGGGACAGTGGCAGCCTATGTGTATGACCGTGTTGACTGTCGAAGACGTGGAAGATTTGTGGATTATTGGCCTATTGGTAGCAGCTGCTCTGTTTTTTGGCGTCGGCGGAGCTGTCTGTTACCTGAAGCTGAGGAGAGCTTCGGCGGCTATCAGCGCGCTGGCGAAACTCCCTGATCAGCAAGATTCTCTGATCCGAGCCGTGAGCTCCTCATCCCAGCTGTTGTATGAGCTCAATCGCACGTTGGGAGCGGCGGACTGCCGCGGACCTGCTGGGCGCTTTGGAACTCGTTTGCAGCCGCCCGGGCTCCATCAGGGCACGGATGGGGGTTCATAGAATCGGAACCTCATATGATTTGGAATTTTGGCCCTGAAACAGCGTCTGGACTTGGAAGGCTGCAGTGAAAAAGAACATTGTGGTCTGAATTGGAACAAACAAAGAGACTATCTAATCTGGTTTCTGCACATGTCCTTGAAAAGAGGCCTGTTTGGAAACTTTTCTCCTGGAGCGTAGAGCTGGAGTGTCACTGCTGACCTCACCCGCCCTCCCCCCCCCAGAGATCTCTGTGTGTGCCTCGGATAACGCCCAGCTGCACAACTGCTGAACTGTGTTCTATGAAGTTACTCGCAGACTCTATATCTCCTTGCATGTCGTCAAAACTGCAACAATGTCTCGTGTGGTTGTGCTTCTGCTGATAGAGTTTTTGGGACTTTATCATGGAGTGTCTTCAGGCAATCTTTGATAAATTCTTTTTTTGAATATCACAAATGATACCTATTGTGTTTTTCCTTTTTCCATATCTGTTTTGCTCTCATTCAGGATGGATGAGAGATGGCCGCGCTGACGAACATACATATGTTTTGAATATATATGTTTTGAATTGCTGCAGCTTAACATTCTCTACCCCTCCTCTGGATGACTGTGTTTACATGATCACGTTGTATTGGTTTACTGGTGTAATGTTAATAAAAAATCTCTCTTATCTCTTATCTCTTATAAGATGTTGAAATATTGTTCCTGGAGATATTGGTGAAAAGAGGTAAGTTATGTCCTGCTGAGCCAAATATCACCTTAAATATTACAAGTCCCATAGCAGGTATTGATGAAACAGGACATTGACATGAGAACTGAGCAGCTGGGGCCTCATGTATCAAAAACCTGCGTGGATTTCCTACTGAAAAGTGACGTACGGTGAAATCCAGAAAAGTGTCTACGCACAAAAAGATCCAGATTTATCAAACTGTGCGTACACCTGAATCCACGCACATTCCTTTTGTACATCACAATTGACGTGGAACTGAGCGCACGTGAGACACCTCCCCTGACACGCCTACATTTACATATGTTAAACAGATGCAAATTACTTCCTGCATGTGTGAAGGACATGTTTGTTTGATCCCTGCGCGATCAGAAATGATTTCTAGATTCGGGAAAATAATGAATTCAATATAATATGAGTGAGGACAAACATCCTAAGTAAGAATAGTAATAAAATGTGTTCATCATGCAAAGAACGAGTGATTGTCGGTATTTGTGTGCGCGCGCACCCTGCTGTGGTGCGCGAACCGGCTCATTCATTCATTCTGTGTGGAAATATTAACTTTGCGCACGAGTTTATTACCATTATTACTGTAAACACAGAGGAACTTACTTGGATGTTTGCTAGAACATAGATCTTTGTTTATGTAGATGATGTGAAGAAACGAGTCTGTGCGTCTTGGTGGAGACTTTTCATGACATGATGTTGGAGTCTCCAGACGCAGCGCGCGCCCCGCAGCCCTGTGCGCAGTCTGTCTGTGAAGCTTTTGCTCTCCTACAAGTTATATAAGGTGTACTTTCACGTGTCATTTTGGAGAAATCTACAATAAACGCAGATAATGAAACACCTCCAGCTGCCGTGTCGACACCGGTGAGGGTGCGCGCGCGCTCCAAGCGCGACCACTCAGCCTTTGGAATCATATGGATGAGACCATTCCATTGGACATGATCCGGCTTTGTGTGGACTGGACTGCACAGTCCCGATCGACCTGCAGCTCCCTCTGTGGAACAGTTTGACCGCTGCTTCTGTATGCACGCGTGATGCACGGCTCCCCAGAGCGCAGCAGTAGTGCCAAACTGGAAAATTATTATTTCTGAAAACGGCTGATAAGCCATATCCTAGATCGGAAAACTATATCTGTTTCTAAATAAATGCTCTGCGTGTTACACTATTTATTATAACCTCCAGTAAGGCTGAATGAATCCGTTCCTGTTAAATTTATTTTTGGCACAACGTTGCGCGTCCTTTATTTCACTGCGTCATGTGGATGTAATACTTGTTAATCGTGTGTTTGGAGGGAATATTAATCATTTTCACATCTTGAACTGTTAATAATAATAATAATAATAATAATAATAATAATAATAATGAATTCAATTTATAACGCACTTTTCATTAATGGAAATCTCAAAGTGCTACAAGGTGCAACATATTTGAATGTCAATAAGACAAATAATAAAACAATTAAAATCAACAACAGTATCAACTCAGATCAAAAGTAGAATCATGAGGAGTAAAGTATGCTCGGTTGAAAAGAAAGGTCTTCAAGCCGCTCTTAAAGTCAACCACAGACTGTGGGGCTTCAGTTTCTCTGAAACACCTGTAAGTGTCGCCAAAGGAACAAGAACCACAGAAACGTGCGTACGCCTGCTCGGGAGCTTGCGTGGATATGTACCTGGATGCGCATATATTCACGTTCAGTTCAGTTTTGATACATACGGGCTTTTGCGTGGAAAGTGACGTGCGCAATGTTTTTGTGCGCACGCACGGTTGATACATGAGGCCCCTGGAAGCCACTTTTGTGCCCTGGTTTTGAAAGGTCATCTAAGGAAGAGGCTTTCCACCAGAGGTAAGTGACTGTTCTCAAAACGATAGATGGCACCACACCTCTTGAGCTCCTTCACTTTAGATTTTAATTAACATTCTCTCTCTCTGCACTTCAAAACACAATTGGTCAAACTTACATATGATGTTTGATTATATCCTATTATTTTTCATTCAACTTTTATTTATACAGGTTACTCTCGTTGAGGCACAAGGACTCATTTACAAGAGAGACCTGCTGTTTATGTGTTACCTTGTGTTTGATAACTGTTAGTTTTAAGTGTTTAATAAACCTATTGTTCTACTTTTTGCTTTATCTTGTAATTTGATCCTGGGATTTGCAAATGGCTTTGATTTAGTAAATAAAATGTGCTATCATTACAAACTACAAGGGTAACATGATGTACCAACTGTTGAGTGTACGACACTAGTCATCCTATACCACCATAAAAATCAAGAATGCATATAGAACATGTTTTTGTGCATCCAGAACAAAGTCGGGGTTACAATCAGAAGAGGCTGTAGTGAATTACAATGGGGACCTGGAAATTTAACCACAACAAAGGAGTGAATGAAAAGATTTATTGAAAACTTGTCAGGATGGGAATTCCTGAGGGAGTACATCAGCTGAAACTGCAAAGTTTAATCTTGAGCATGACCATTGGTGGGAGTCAGAAAGTACCGTAGACAGACCAGTAAATTGAGGGTTTTGCCTTTTGACTCAGTACTTTCTTCACCAAGACTGACCAAGGGAACACCTTAATTACTGAGGATGAGGCCCCAATCTGTCAAATCCATCGCCCATTCTATCTTACTATGACTCATGAAAAAGATAACCAGATTCCATACCCAGACTCCTTCACCTGAGAAAAAATCTTCCCCCTGATCTGGAGGGGCATTCGACCTATTTGCAGTTAAGAACCATGGACTCAGACTCAGAAGAATTGACTCTCATTCCAGCTGATTCACACTCAGTTGACAACTGCTGCAGTGCACACTGGCCTAAAGATGCTAGCAGAACTACATCATCCGTATAAAGCAGGTATGAGACTTTGGGTGGATTAAGGAGCTCTTCAAAGTGCTCCTTCCACCTCTCAACAATATCCTCTGTTGAGGTCAACAAATTCCCACCCAAACCAAGCACAGCCTGGGATAAGGTCCGATTTCCTTTTCTGAGTTGCTGAATGGTTTGCCAGAAATTCCTCGAGGCCAACCAAATGTCCTTCTCCATGGCTTCCTTGAATTCCTCCCATGCCCGAGTTTCTGCATCCACAACCATTAAAGCATCAGTCCTTCTGGCTACCCTGTACCTGTCAGCTAATTTAGTCCTCCAGGGCTACCGAGTCCAGAAGGCCTCCTTCTTCAGCTTGACGGGCTCCATCACCAATGGTGTCCTTTGGTTGCCGTCCTGAAATGGCACCAATGACCTTTAGGCCACAGATTATGTAAGCCATATCTTAAATAAAAGCTAAACTAAAAACTAGTTCCCTGTATGTTCAATAAAAAAAGTTCTAGTTCAACCTTCAGTATATGATGAACTAGAACTACAAATATGTGGATAGATTTTCACAATCTTTTGTCATTTTGAACATAGTGCTCTTCATAAGTCATGTTCTTCCATTCAGCAGGTGACTGCCTTCACCGTAGGAAAGATGAGACACTGTGCCTCCAGTATGTTCTCTAATTTACACGGTGAGAACATTCATCATTTAGTACTCCTAATCATGATGTTTGTTTAACACCTTCTTATGGTGACGCGATGATGTTACTCTGTTATGTAAATGTACCATCTTGCTTTAAGTGCCCTCAGCTATATTCACTGAGGTGATGTTAACAATGGCTTCTCTTTTCATTTTTTCATCTGGCAGATGTTTTTACCAAGTAAAAATGTAAACTAGACTAGTAGTTCCCTTATCAGTAAGTCACTCTGTGCAACATACTTGCTATGGGAATTGCACCCCTGCGCGATTACCTGAAGGAATACAATCACTCCTTTACGGCTAGGGCGTCAGCGTCGCACCAGAGGCCCCGCCCTCTGGGTATTTAAGCGGCTGACGCCTGTCCATCTTTCTCTTTTTTGCCCTTCACCTCGCTTAACACCTGAACTTCATGGGACTTCTCTGTTGTCGCATCGCTCGACTGAGGTGAGCTTGCTCCCTACACTGAGGGCACAGAGAAATTATCCTGCATACTGCTGGGCTGGCGAAAGCTATTCCAGCGTTTTTCTACTTACCTTGAAGTTTTCTTCTCTTTCCGTAGCTGCTTCGCTCGACGGCGCTAACTGCGTCACAACCCCCTGTTAACCATTAGCAGGCTAACCAGCGAATGCAAGACAACAGAGAAGACAACTTCGAACAAAAGAAAACTAGGACAGCTTCTCGTCTCCGGACATGGCTCCCGAGAAGGGAAAGCGGAGGACAAAGAAGAAGAAAACCAACAGGACAACGAGCCCTAGTTCGCGCTCATGCCCCAGCGGATGCGGCTACTTCCTCTCGGCGACGGACACCCACGAGGCCTGTCCTGTCTGCCTAGGGATCCTGCACGCGAGGAAAGTGTTGGAAGACCCCGACTCCTGCTCCCATTGCCGTCGAATGTTGGCGGTAGTGTGGAGATGCCGCGCGGATGCGTTGGCTAAATCCATGGCTAAGGCTGCGGCGCTGAAGGCCGCACGTCGCAAGAAGCTGCTCGCTCCCAAACCGGAGCTCGAGAACGTGGACCTGGAATGTAGCGGTCGAGTCGGAGAAGACAATGTGTCAGACTCCTCAGTTGCCGTCGAGGACTAGACGCTTGAAGTGTCTGACCAAGACGTCGAGTACGGTTACAGAGGAGAAAGTGTGGATTCCTCCCAGAACCTGGCGCAAATCCTACCGGAACCTGACTTGTCGGTCCTTGCTCTGTTCGACCTGTGCCATAGGGCGGCGGATGCCCTGCAGGTCGCGTGGCCAGACCCCACGCCTCGCCAACAGGTTACGAGGCTGGCGGGAAACTACTTCTATGCGAAGCAGCCGACAACGTCGCAAAAAATGCCCGTTTTTCCGGACTTCCTCATGGAGCTCAAACGCTCCTGGGCGGAACCCGGAGCTCCCATCACACTGCCACTATCCTGACTCCTGGATGTCGCGGGAATGGAGACAGTGGGCCTTGCCAGCGCACCCCGATAGAGGAAACTCTGGCGGCTCACCTGGCCCCCGCAGCCACTGGGACAAAACCAGCGCTACCCAGCAGGGCCTGCAACGCTTCGGAGAAACAACTTGAGATTTGCTACAGGGCTCAGGGCCTCGCGGCTCACGCTATGAATGCATCGACCATGGTGCAGGTGTACCTGGCAGAAAAACTGCAGGATTTCCAGGTAACAAAAGACGAGCAGGCCGCAACGGAGGCCATGGAGGAGGCCCGCCGTGCCTCTGACCTCGTCCTCTGCATGATGGTGACAATAGCCATTTCCCAAGGCAAAGCACTGGCGGAAATAGTTGTCGCCCAGCGCCATCTTTGGCTAACATTGTCGGACCTCCCGTAAAACCAGAGGTCCACTTTCCTCCAGCACCCGATCGAGTCGACGGGACTCTTCAGGGGAGCCCAGGAACGTGCCCAGGCCAGGCTGGAACAAAGACGCAAACAGGCGGAAGCCCTCCGAGAGGGGTTGCCGAGGAATAACTTTGCACCCCCAAAGGAAGACATGCATGGCCTTCCACGGAAGAGACCCGCTGGTGACAGTGAAAATTTCCAGTACCGGCCGAGGGCCTCTTCAGTGACCCTGTGTGGAAAGCAGATTCGGACCTGATGAAGCAGGACGAACTGATAATTTTACAGGTTTTCCCGTCCACGTGGTACGGGAACCTAACTTTTTGAGCCCAGTCTCTCCTTGTAAAATACTACGAGGAGCTGGTGACATGTGCACGCACCAAACATGACTCGCCTACTGTATGTGTAAACAAAACAAACACTGTTTCAGGCATGTACAAAAATAAAAGTACCAAAGCACAGACTGCCCTGGTTCTTGACTCGAGTCCCATTTTTATAAAACACAAACCATGTGGTCAAACTATGAACCACGGAAAGACACACGAGCTCTGCCAGGGATGGTCAGATCTCGCAATATCTTCTGTTGGGCCGACCAACCTGCTCGAGAGAACGCGAGAAGGGTCAACGGCAACCCCTCCAATGCAAAAACATGACGAGCAGCAATTCAACATGCCGTCCAGGCTCTACGCGCATGCACAGGCCTGGAAAGCATGTCTACCAAATGATTGGGTCATGACAACAATATGTCATGGGCTCAGGTTGCAGTTCACAAAAAGACTGCCCCGCTTCACAGGGGTGCTGCAATCTAAGAGTAACCCTACACGTGCTGAGGGAGGAAGTTTTGACATTGCTGCAAAAGGGAGTGATTAGTTTGGTCCCAGAAGGTAAACTACGCTCTGGCAACTACAGCAAATACTTCCTGGTGCCCAAAAAGATTCATTCCCTGAGACCGATTCTGGATCTCAAGGCTCTCAACAAAAGAATTAAACCTTTTAAGTTCAAAGTCAAAGTCATATGACTTGTCGTTATTGTTTGTCTTTCTATGACTGAGGGTGAGGATGAGGGTGGGTCTGAATGAGTGTGTCTGTGTATGAATGTTTAAGTGTCAGGCTGGGACTTGGACTGCCCCCTCTCTGATACTTCTGAGGCTACCTAGTGTCGCGCTCCTGCCACGTGGCCCCCTGGTGGGTGTTCCTCTGCCTGCGGGCGTGCTTGGGACCCTCACTATCTGGGGCTGGGCGCTTGGGCGTTGGTCGGCTCGGCCTGGTGGCTGCCTGGTGGGGCTCGGGTCCTCTGGTCCTGTCGGGTCTGGGCCTGAGGGGTGGGCGTCCCCGGTGCCCGAGCATCGGTGTCCGGCCCTGGGGCTACATCGGTGCAGCGGGCTCTGGCGGGGGCCTGTGTATTTGTCGCTGTTGACCCCGGGGGGTCATTGTGTGTGGTCCCTGGTGGGGTTCGTCCGGTTCTTCCCCTTGGTCGGATCTGGGGAGTGGACGAGTGGCTCGTCCTGTTCGGGTGGTCCTGGGGACTCTGGGCTCGGGGTCCTTCCTGGGGTCTTGGGCTTTGATCGCCCTTTCGTCTGTCTCGGGCTTTGGGGGGACAGATCTCTGATGCTTCACAATCGCTACTAAATGTTCTATTGGAGGAACCTTATTCACTTATGCATGCTCACAACCACACACAAATGGATGCAGGGATGTATATGTAGATATATGTAGATGGGTATATAAATGAATATAAATATATATGTATGTATACTGTATATATATTTGTAGGTATGGGTATGTTTATATATAGAAATCTAATGCAAGGTCATGAATATTATCAGTCTTTATGCTTGTATGTTTCGTTGCTGTGTTCTGTCATGTGCTTTGCAGGATTGTGGACGGAGGTTTGGTGTATTTGCCTTGTGCTCTTTTTGTAGATAATTGTTGTTTTGTTGTCTCACTTTCTCTTTTCTTTCTTTCTCTTTATTAAAAAAAACATATTGGAGTGAGAGGATGGCTATAAGGTGTGAAGGGAGGCCATCTATAAATGAAAAAAAAAAGTCAACTTTATTGTCAAAATTGCAATATGTACAGGACATGCACAGGATTGAAATTGTATTTCTCTCTGTCCCTCGGTGCAACAGTAAACATTTAAACACTAAAACACTAAAACATTTAATAGACATAAGCATAAAATGAAATAATAAAAGTGTAATACTGTCCTGAGTTTTTGCATAGTAGTTTTTGCATAGTAGTAGTATGAAAGTATGAAAAGTTACACCAACACTAAAACACTAAACATTTAATAAACATAAGCATAAAATGAAATAACAAAAGTGTAATACTGTCCTGAGTGTTTTGCATAGTAGTATAAAAGTGTAAAAAGTATATCTATATTCAAGATGCTTACAATGTGGCAAGTTCTCCAGTCAGTGAGACCAGGAGACTACGCATGTACAGTGGATTTAAAAGATGCCTATTTCCACATAGGCGTGTGGAGGAAACACAGGAAGTTCCTCCGCTTTGCGTTCGAAGGGAATGCTTATGAATTCAAAGCCTTACCCTTCGGTTTAAAGACTGCTCCTCGTACATTTACTAAATGTTTGGATGCGGCCCTGACCCCCCTTAGGAATCAAGGACTCAGGGTCATGAATTACTTGGATGACCTGCTGATTCTGGCTGGAAGCAGAATGCAGGCCCAGTCACACTCCTATAGGGTGATCTCTCACCTGGAGTCTCTCGGTTTTGTCATAAACCTACAAAAAAGCGATCTAACTCCATCACGGGTTACCGTATTTCTGGGAGTACAGATCGAGCATGGCTCTCAAAGAAATGAATTTCCTCCATTCGCCATTGACTAGAAAGATTTAAACTAGACCATTGGGTCCCTGTGAAGACCTGCCAACAGCTTTTAGACCTCTTGGCGGCAGCCATTCCCTGTGTGCTACATACATTACTGAAAATGCGGGCCATACAAGTATGGCTAAACCAACAGACGCAACCTGCCCTGACTAATCAAGCAGGAAAGGTTAGGATAGATTCAGAGTGCCTGAGGGCCCTGGAATATTGGAGAGACCCGTCCGTTTTCACGGAAGGGGTTTCATTGGGAAGGGTGTCATCTTGTGTAGTAATCACAACGGATGCCTCTAAAACAGGATGGTGGCGATCTGCAGAAATCAGAACGCCCGCGGCCTTTGGAATGAGCGGGAAGCGAGATTACATATCAACTTCCTGGAGTTGCTGGCCGTATTCCTATCATTAGAATGCTTCTTTAGTAAAGGTCTGATTGTTGGACAGCATATCCTGGTGAAATCAGATAACAGGACCACAGTGTCCTTCATCAACAGAGAGAGAGGGACAAGGTCTCTGGTCCTCCTTGGACTGATGCAGAGGATGCTCACGTGGTGTGCTCCAAGAATCCTGTCACTTAGGTCGACTCATGTCCCTGGTGATCTAAATTATGGAGCAGATGCCCTCTCTAGAGGGCCTCTCTTGGTGTCAGAATGGAGCCTGATCCCACGGATTGTGGAACAGGTTTGGCTACGATTTGGGAGAGCCTCTGTGGACTTGTTCGCTTGCAGGGCTAGCTCGCACTGTGACCTCTACTTCTCCTTGAGGGAAACAGACGCACCTTTGGGAATGGATGCTCTGGCACACGATTGGCCAGCAGGGGTGCTCTACTATGCCTTTCCACCTGTCCCCCTGATTGGGCCGACACTGGAACGGGTGCGCCAGGGAGCTCTCTCCCTGATCCTCATAGCCCCCAGATGGCCACAGAAACCGTGGTTCCCGGAGTTGATTTCAATGTTATCAGGGATACCATGGCAATTGCCTCCTCACAGGGATCTGCTGACTCAGGCACGTGGGCAGCTTCTACACCCACGTCCAGGGTTGTGGCAACTTTCAGCCTGGCCTTTGAAGGGAACTGGCTGAGAGCCTAAGGCTTTGGTTGCTTTATCCCAAAACAAACAGTTACAACATACACAAGGGTACCCCTTTGGTGTTTATGTTTTGCCTAGGAGATGTTTAATGGAAGGGTTTTCCCTCTCCCTAACTGATCTCCAACATCAGGATGGGCCCCACTTGTCAGTCGTGCCCTATATGTAAAAAAAAAAGAAAAAGAAAGGTTTTTCAACTCACACTAGTGGAGCACGCTTAGGCTGTTTCTAGCTGGTGTTGTTTATCTATTTGCCCAGTCGAAACATCAAACTGATGTTCTTTACGTTTGGCATTTTTTCCTCTCAGCCTGCGCTCTCTACATACCCTGTAGAAATCAGCCGGGAAATGCCTGTCTTTTTAAGGCAGATGTTCTCACTTGCATTTTACTGAGCATTTCAAGGGTGTGAATGAATTACGTTCCCATAGCAAGTATGTTGCACCGAGTGACTGACTGATAAGGGAACTGAAAGTTATGCACCATAACTCATGTTCCCTGAAGGAAGGGAACGAGGTGCAACATATCTGGCCCTTTCAATGCTGAAAGCTCGGTGAAGTGCAATTTTGGAGAAAGATGGACGGGCGTCAGCCGCTTAAATACCCAGAGGGCTGACGCCCTAGCCGTAAAGGCATGATTGTATTCCTTCAGGTAATCGCGTGGGGGTGCAATTCCCATAGCAAGTATGTTGCACCTCGTTCCCTTCCTTCAGGGAACATGAGTTATGGTGCATAACTTTCAGTTTTTATTGCCTAAATGTTATCTGCTAAATGTGTCCTGAGGCAATCTCGAGTATCAGATAAGGGTTCCAGTTAGTCATTTTTTATTGGTCAGTAGCTGACCACACTCAACTCCTGATCCCTATCCACCTTATTCCTGAGGGTGTCACTGTAGAATCGATAATGTGTCGTACTTCCGTTTGACCCCGGAAGTAGAATTTTTGCATTGGCTCCTCGTTGTTTGCTTGCTAATCTGCGCGCATCGTAGAAGTTCTGTTAAAGTTCTGTTTTCTGTTATTTTGAGCTAATATTGTCACGAAGATGTCTTGAGGAGCTCGGGTACCTGTTGCGCTGTTCGTGGCTGTATGAATAATCAGACGAAGCTGAATTTGTGGCTGCAACTAGTGTGTGTTGAACAGGCTCCGATAAGAAAAACCCGCATCCTTCTTTGTGGCTGGGCTACGAGAAACCACCTGAAAAAAGTCACAGTATCCTCCAGAGGATCGAGAACACCAGGTATGATTTAAGAGACAGCTTTTAGTGTTATGATTTTATGTAGTCAGTGATTAAATGATACTAATATTTTCGTTCATAACTGGCAAATAAACACACGCACCTATATATGTATGCTGTGTGTGCGTTTATTTATACATATCTATCTATATATATATATATATATATAATATAGGTGTGTGTTTATATATATATATATATATATATATATATATATATATATATATATATATATATATATATATATATATATATATATACTGTATATAATATAGGTGTGTGTGTGTGTGTTCATAAATGAACCCTAATGTTTGTATAATGTACTTTTACTTTCAGATGGGCTTGATGAGAGTGTGGAGCTGCTCAACACCACCAGTCACATGCAGCATGACTGTTGGAATGTGGATTGACATAATGTCAGAACAAACCAACGATCTTATTCTATGGTTGCCCCGTGAAACAATTAAAGCAACATGTTTTGCAGAAAGCTAAAAACTTGGACTCCAGAAGTGAATCATACATGCAAATAACACTGTGAAATATTTATTGGCTGTTTCTCCCTCTGGAATAATCATGTTTATTTCAGATGCTTATGGTGGTAAATGCAGTGACAGGTATATAACACAGAACTCTGGGTTTCTGGACTATCTGCGTGCTGGAGATGAGGTGATGGGTGATCGTGGTTTCACAGTGAGGGACCTGCTGCAAGAGCATGGTGTCAATTTAATCATTCCAGCATTCACACGCAAAGGATGCCAGCTTATTTCAAGTGAGAAGTGAGAAGACATTAAATGTAAACATTTTTCTCAAACATGTACAGTACTGGTGTACTTGCTGTAAACGTAACACAACTCTTAACATGTTTTTTTAAAGGATATGTTAACTATTACATTATAAAAGTATTTGCTAAAATGATTAATTTGTTATGTACAATAGTTGACTGTTAACCTTCTTACAAGGTTAGTTTTTTGTGTGCACTATATCAGTTAATTTTGGATTAAACTACTGTTTCTATCTAAATGTCACTTTTGTCATTATCAAGTTTTTAAAGATCGTTTCCTGTCTATTTCATTATTTGTTTTCATTTACTGTATTTTATTAAAAGTTCTCAAGGTGCTTCATTTGTGAATCAGTAAAGTCTTTGTCAAAAGAAATGTCAAGCTCCAGGTGCTCAGTTGGTGTCCAGATAAACATCTTGCAGCTCAAAAGTCCAAAGCAACATCATTGTTAGCTGGACCTGGTGATGTGGAGTTTTAATGCTTAGACTGGGCTTTATGTTTGTTTAAATAAAGTGTCCCAGCTCTCTTAACATAACAGGACCAACCTTGTTAATGTGAAGATACTAATAAGCTTCAGAGCTTTTCAGATTGCTCATCACTTCGCCATCTGAAGCAACTGTCAAAGTAGCTAAGTATGCTAGTAGCTAAACATGCTAGTGTACGTTATTTTCGGCCACTTCTTCAAGTCGTCCTCCCACCCCTCAACAGCTGTAGGTAGCGGTAAAACAATATCTCCACATTTGAGTTGTGATAGTTTGTGTTCCCACATATTTTATGACCTAAAACCTCTGACGAAAACCGGTTAGCGCGTTGCTAGCGTGTAACAAAAGTGCCGGTTCTGACTTTCGGCGGAAGTCGTTCACATAATTCGCGCAAAGCATCATGGGGCGTAGGAATAAGGTGGATAGTTGATCTACGGTTCAAATGTGCCATAATGCAGTTGCTGTAGAACATTGAGGTGTAACATTGTAACATTCTAGCAATTCTGCAGTACGGAAGTACTGTACATTGTATTCAAAAATACAAAATGAATGCAGTTAAGTAGGTACTTGCAATGTTTGCAATATGTTTTGGTTTTGTGGTGGTAGTGACAGAGCTATATTTAATACCATCAAATTAGATATTTTAAGCCTTGCCACTGTGCTGAGTACACACAGTTCATCCAATTAATTCTTAAAGGTAGCATGGAGAAGTAACACTCTTTGGAGGCAACTAAAGAGTAACAGATAAGGTTTTACAGCACAGCAATAAGGCTAGAAGGCTTACAGAAAGGCTGATTGAATTTATCACTTTGGATGACCACTGCAGTGAAGACATTTTTTTCCCACCTTTTGAGTGTTTTTGTTTTAATGCCATAATTCCATGAAATGTTGATGCTTTCCCCCAGATCTATCATAGTACCCGAATATTGTGCTTATTGTACATAACATGTTTGCATTATAGTTAAAAGCAAATGACAGGGAAATCCATTCACAATTTAAAATCCTTGGAAATAAGTTTTACCTTGTACACTGCCTGATTTTGCCCTGAACTGGTTTATTTGTAGAAAAAGTTATTTATTGTATTGTGTGTTGTTGGGTTTTTTCAACCTTTATTTATACAGGTTAGTCTCATTGAGCCTCAAGGAATCATTTACAAGAAAAACCTGTTTTTACCAAATAATGATGACAACTATTAATTTTCTATCCTCATTTATTACATTTAAAATAGTATTTAGTTTAGTGTTGCAAGAGGGAAGCATCAGTGTTTGCTGGAATATTTTACTCTACTTGAGCATACCCTTGGTGTTGTAACTGCATTTTCAAAAGTTTGTGAAAATTCAATGAATGGACTTTCACAGAATAAATGGACTTCTTGAGGTTTTAACCTTTTCCTTTAAAATATTTCAAGTAAGAGAGCTCCTGAATTGTCCCGTGACTCAACATGTTACAGGGCTGAAGGTTAAGTTCACACTGAACATGCGTTTTATAGCTCAGCTGAAAACAATTCTTGTTTGTTCTGGACAAGCAAACAAAACATAACCTTGACACCTCTGACTTCAGATTCCTCTTAATGTTCTAAATTTATGTCTGCTTGAGCTCATTAAACCAGGGTAAGGAACTAAGTGAGCTGTATGTCCTGATGTTTTCCGAACACTTTATCGTCCCATAACGGATCTGATCTGTCCTCGGGGCATGCTGATCTGCCCCTCCCTGTTCCACAGCTGCCCTGAGCCACTCTATGTGTGTATACTGTACTTGATATTATTTCAAGGAGAAGTGCTATAAGGTATAGAAAAATATCAGCAAGGGCAGCTATTTTTACCAGCTGCCCTTGATCCTTCCTTTGCCTCCCACTTTCTCTTTTCTTCTTCTTTTTATCTGTGCACGTGTGCTCTTTTGCACCACAGTGAGTCGTAGCATGAGCTGGCTGGGCATCCGTGCTTTGCCTCCTTCTTCACCTCCACGTCATGCCTACTTCTAGTGCCAATGTGCTGATAAATTACAAGGTGTCACACTCCTACACCTCACATGACAACAGATGAACACACACACACACAAGTTGGCCACATTGTAGCGTACATTGAGTCCAGCAGATTGTTACAGATGCTATTTTTAGAAAAGTTCTTTTAATTTAACTCAGCCAATGGCAAATTAATCAACTGAGTAGGTGGGTGTTAAAATAAATTATTGCAGGAGCTCTGCAGAAATCCATTCCTACACCTATTGATACACACTAGTCCTCACTGACATTGCAGTGCTAATGCAGGCAGGAGAATTCCTTCTCTTCTACTATGTAAGTACTAAATACAGAGCGCCTAAATGTGCTGCTATTGTTTATTTAGTTTATCAAATTTTTTCTGTCCCGTCTCAAATTTCCACACTTTTTATTTGACCTCTATACTTTTCATCTTGCCAACAAAAAAGAAAGAAAGGATGATTGAAGGGGGGAAATCCTTAAATTTCCCCTCTTTCAGCGGCAAGCCTCAGATCTTCACAGAGCATCTTTAGAAGCCTTCACAGAAGATAATCTCTCGTTTGCCTTGATCCTATTGTTTCTAGGACACAAGAGACAAAGACACAAGTGGTATGACTCTGATTATAGCTTCATCTAAAAATATCACATTTGTGAGCTGTCGTTCTAAATAAAAAAAAAAAGCATTTTGCCCTTCAACAACAAAAGGAATCATATTTTAACCACCTTCCATACTAAGAGTTATTTTTCGTGCTGAACATGAAAGAAAGGTTTAAATTTAAAGCCATATGGTGCTGAATTCTGATGGCAATGCAGAGGTCATTTCAGCAGTGAGTTTAATACTGAAGTTAACACTGTTGTCAGGACTACCACATGAAAAATGGATGCCTTTTGCCGAATACAATTTAATTGTTCCCTTCTGACCACAGGCTTTTCGCCTCACACAGGCACTTACGTAAAAGTTGATCTTGACTTACATCAGCTTTAAAGAAGCTGGACCATGTACCCTTATTATACTGTCGGTCAAATAAAATGTGTTAAAGCAACAGTATGGCTCTGTTGAAGTGGGCTTTTTGTAGAAAATTAATGAAAAATACAAATTTTAACTTTTGTAAATAGATCTTTGAATTGCATTGAAGAGCTAAAAATTTGTCAAAGCAAGACAGAAATGGGTTGCTGCCTTTGGAAAATAACTCCAGCTTTTATCTGTTCACATGTGGGATTTAAAAAAAAAAGTTTTAAAGTAGCAATTTGCTTTGAATTACACAGTTATTTGTCATTTAGTTTATTTAGATGGCCTTTTTGTTTGGCAAGGTCAAGGCTGCAATTGTGGGCCAATCAAGATAAAAACACATTGAAAACAAAAACAAAAAATAACAAATTAACAAACCCAGCAAGTTCATAAAGATCTTAAGCTTATTCTTTTACAATAGATTATTTAGACCATTTATTTTGTATTTATTTATATTGTGTAAAATATTTAGATAGATTGGGCAGTGATAATATTTTATTTAAGTAGTCAAATTGTTAGCAAATGTCTGTTTTACTCTTTAAAAATGTGTACTAGAACCATTTTAGACACTTTTTTACTCTCCCTCTCTGTTTAGGAATGATCACTTATCTTTTAACAACCAATCAAACAGATTTACGTCTTCATTTCTATCTAACATAATCCAAAATTCACTGTGAATTCACAAATGAAAGTTGATGCATGAATAACACGGCAACTTTTCTGTACTCAGCCTCTGATCTCATGTAACATTACGTTCCTACAATTTCACAATTTCACTGACTATGGCTAAAATATTGTGAAACTCCTGCTAGTGGAGCTATAGGCTGCATAGGAATGATACAGCTAGCTGCTGCTATTTACATCTGCAAACCGCAAAATCTGTGTTCCCTTATCAGTCAGGTTCACTGCAGTGCAACATATGACTATGGGAATTGCACCTTTGTGCGGTTCACCTGAAGAATAGTCCCATAGTCATGTGTTTCACCTTGTTCCCTTCCTTCAGGGAACATGAGTTATGGTGTATAACTTTCAGTTCCCTTTCAGTCATGTCTCTCAGTGCAACATATGCTATGGGAATTGCGCCCCCGCGCAATTACCTGAAGGAATACATTCACTCCTTTACGGAAAGGGCGTTGCGCCAGAGGCCCCGCCCTCTGGGTATTTAAGCCGCTGACGTCCATCCATCTTTCTCTTATTGCCCTTCACCTCACTTAAACCTGAACTACCTCTCTTCGCGGGACTTCTCTGTTGCTTCATCGCTCAACTAAAGTTGAGCTTGCTCCCTACACAGAGCGTACGGAGAATTATTCCTGCGTACTGCTGGGCTAGCAAAAGCTAGTCCGGCACATTTTATCTTAACCCCAAAGTTTTTTCTTCTCCTCTCTCCACAGACTGCTTCGCTCGACGGCGCTAACTGCGTCACACCGCTACCCCTGCTAATTCATAGCGGGCTAGCCAGCGAAAGCGACACGACGGAGGAGACGTCTCAAAATAAAAGAAAAAGGATTCTGGAAGGACTCGCCCGCCTTATCTCGGACATGCCTCCGGAGAAAGGAAAGCGAAAGACAAGACTTCCAAGGAAAACCAACAGGACAGCGAGCCCAACCTCACGCGACTGTTCTAGCAGATACGGTTTCTCCCTCGCAGCGACGGACACCCATGCGGCCTGTCCCGTCTGCTTGGGGATGTTACACGTAAAAATGGAGTTGAATGCACCTGATTCTTGCCCACACTGCAGCCAAATGCTGGAGGCGGTGAGGAGGCACCGGGCGTTTTTTGTCGTCAAGGCCATGGGCGCCGTAGCAGCGCCAGCGGACCCGGATACCACCGAGCCCCTCACTCCTATGCCAGAGCTCGAGAACATGGCTCTGGATGACAGCACATGAGTCGAATGGGGTGACAGCCCTGACGTGCTGGCTCCCATGGTGGACTTAACAGTCTAATTCGACACCCGAGGCATGATGAACGAGGACGAGATCTCGATTTCAGCCATCCGGCTAATTTTTCGCGGAGGACGCAGACGTCGAATACGAGGAACAGGGAGAAGACCTCTCCCGCACCCCGGTACCTGTGCTCTAGGAAAATGACTTTTCCATCCCTGCTCTGTTCGACCTGTGTCACAGAGCAACGGACGCGCTGCATATCCCATGGCCAGAACCTCTGCCTCGTCAACAGGTCACGAGGCTGGCAGGAAACTATTTTCACTCAAAGCAGCAGGCCACCACAAGGCAAAGGATGCCTGTGTTCCCGGACTTCCTCACGGAGCTGACTCGCACCTGGGCTCAGCCTCGAGCTCCCATGCTGTTACCACTCTCGCAGTTTCTCGACGTGGACGGGATGGATGAGGTGGGAATAGCCAACGTGCCTCAAATTGAGGACATGCTGGCATCTTACCTGGCTCCCAAGTCATCCGGGACAAAACCAACTCTCCCCAACAAAGTTTGTCGAGCTTCAGCTTCTCTGCTCGAAAAATGCTACAGAGCTCAGGGACTCGCGGCACGCGCGATGAACGCGTCCGCGTTGATGCAGGCTTACCTGGTTGAAAAACTGCAACAGCTCCAGGTAACAATGGACAAGCAAGCTGTCGCTGACTTGCTAGATGAAGCCTGCAGGGCAACAGATTTTGTGCTCCGTATGATGGGGACAGTTGCTGTTGCTCAAGGCAGAGGCATGGCCGAAGTGGTCATCACGATACGCCATCTTTGGATGACTTTAACTGATCTCCCCGAGGGACAAAAGGTGCCTTTTCTCCACCACTCGATAGAACCGACGGGATTGTTTGGGAAAGCTCTGGATCGAATTCAGACCAAGCTGGACCAGAGGCGCAAACAGGCTGAAGCTCTCCGGGTGGGCATTCCCAGGAGAAGCTTCGCCCCCCCAGGGAGTCTGCTGGGGGCAGACCTGCGCAGCCTCGACACCGCTCAGCAACACGGGCCCCACCGCAAAAGCGACCGGCGTACGAGGACGAGCACCGGCAGAATCAACCGCCGGGCCCACCTCGAACCGAACATGCTTGGAGCAAAAACAGGTTTGTCCCTCGCCAGGCGGTCAGACACAGGGCCTCCTCGGCGAACCGGGACACCAGACAAAAGCATACCTCATGAACCAGGTCCACGTCTTGATTTTACACGATCACCCGCCCACGTGGTATGGGAATGATCTCATAGCGACGCTCAGCAACTTTAAAGCCTGCGCATATAACAACGTTCAGACTTAGATTCGAGATTTAAAAACTCATACAGCTTGTGTTATTGCTCTGGACCGCTCTGATTACCTGATGAAGTAGTTTTAATACAGCTGCTGTTCACGTTCGGATGAAGTAGTTTTAATACAGCTCTTCGTTCACGTTCGGATGACAGTTTCCAGCGCGTTCACGTTTTAGACGTGTTGCTGCTGCAGAGAGCTGCGTCACGCAGCTGCTGCAGAGTCTTCATGAAGCAACGTCCACACAAGCTGCGCGTGCGCTCGTCTTTTAACAAGAAAGCTATAACGTTCACAAACAGGAGACCGCACGAGATGCTAACGGCTAAATGCTGCGCGTGCCACGCGATAATAGCTCCGTGCTGAAACGCGCCCAGGAAATTTTGTTCCGCGGTGCATATATTCCCCTGTTAAGAACGTTTAATGAGTGAAAAAATAACCGAAACGGTACGCAGGTGGACCGAACCGAACGTGGTGTACCGAAACGGTTCGGTAAACCCATTACAACCGTTACATGCCTAATATATATATATATATATATATATATATATATATATATATAT